>BRDA01045022.1:0-10233 GCA_036984385.1 Crenuchus spilurus
ACAGGAAAAGTAATTAATTATTTTATCCCGTTACTGACAAAATGACGTCGTTACCTAACACCGTTATTTTTAACGCCGTTATTCGCAACACTGGTTATGATATTGTTAAGTGGTTGCTAATTTGCTGTTGGGTTGTTGCTACATTGTTGGTAAGTGGTTGCTATGTGCTTGCTAAGTGGTTACAAGTCTGTTGCTACATAATTGTTATGATGCTGCTAGATGGTTTCTATTTAATCATAGGTGGTTGCTATGGTTTTCCTAAGTGGTTGCTCTGTGCTAATTAGTTTGTATTCCAGGGGTTGCTATGTTGTTGCTAAGAGGTAGCTAGATTGCTGCTATATTGTTGCTAAATTGTTGCTATATTCGTTGCTAAGTAGTGCTATTGTTGTTGCTGCGTCTGCCCATGTGGTTGGTTGGGGGTTATAAGTGTATTTGTGTCACTGTTACATTTGAAAGGCACCAAAACTTTCATTCCCATTTGTTTCTTTCACACCCCATCCATTCCTATGGGGAAAAAATCGGAACCGCATCCAATCAGAAAACAGTATCCAAGCAAACCATTCCCAGTCAGACCGAACAATCTGGAGATGGAACAATATCATGATATCTGTGTGATTAAGAAACGTTACAAAAATCTGGCAGAAAAAAAATTGAAAAAGAAAATAGAATAATGTAAATCAGAATACAGTATAGTTGTTCATAAGGGTATATCTAGTATTTAAGACTGTGTTACAGTAAATAAATAATATCCCGGTTAATGCTTATCATAATTAATGACAAGAAGCAATTAATAAATATTAATGCAACTCAGCATCTCATACACAACTTGTATTCATGTGAAATAAATATTTTTATCCAATAAATATTGTACTTAATGTCTTGTGTTAGCATTTCAACACATATCAAAATGGCTACTAAAGATGGTAGAATCCGAGAGATCATTCCCAGAAAAGTGTTCAGTCATTTTGTAATGCCTTTAGTACATTTACAGAATATCTTCACACCCTGCAATTCACTGTTGTCCCACTAGGTGGGCCTGTCCCATAGTTAGTTATGGTCTACATTCTCTAACTGTAAAAACAGAACTATACCTGATACACTAGTATCAGTGCCACCGGCATTACTGTACGAAGACCATGTCTGCAATTGTCATTGTCATTGTCATTGTCATGGTCTACAACCCAAATAATATCAATCCAATGATGGTCCTGTAGTTGTAACTTTCCATTGATTCATGAAAAATAATGTGGCTCATAAATTGTGCAATAAGAAATTGGGTTACAATAAGTATTTTTTATACACAAAAAATACACCAACACTCAAAGGTTTGGGGTTTTGAGATTATGATAAAATCCATAAATGCTGCTGCTTCAGTCTTCTATGGTAGAAGGATGAGGTATGACAGTCTCCCTACTTTTTAGCTCAGTTGTGGTGTCTCCCACAAGTTGTTGACAGTGAGTTTCTTGACTTCACAGCTGTTCACTCTCCACCAGACTTTTCTCACATTTGCACTCAAAGCACAATGGGATGTAGAAATATTGTAGATATACTTAATGAAATTAATCTTTGTACTGCTGCGTTCACTTCACATTATACTACCATCTGCAACACTGGGGGGACACTTCAGCTCTGACACCATGTCCCCAATAAAGTCTATGGACTAATATCTCCTTATGACTAGTAGTGATAATTGAGGTAGTTTATGGACTAACAGCTCATATTCTTGTGATTAATAATGTTTATTGACATTGTTTATGGACTAATATCTTTTATTTTAGTGTACAGAGTGTTTATTAAGGTAGTTTAGTAGTTTATCAGAATCAGAATCAATTTATTGTCAGTGCACAGGTACAAGTACAAGTACAGGACTTATGGACTAATATGTCTTATTTTCCTGACTGATACATTTGTCCACAAACAACCTCAATAAACAGTATCATATTCTAGTGTTTAATTGTGCTTATTGAGGATGTTTATGGAGTAAAAGCTCATATTGTACTGTATAGTGTGAAGATTTTGATGACTCCAAACTTTTGAGCAGTTGTGTACATAAATTGGTGAATGTAGATAGGAAGTAACAAAAAGTATGCTTCTGGTGTATTTGCAAATATTAATAAATATTAATAAATATTAATAAAGTCTTTACAGTGTTGTAAGATGTATTTCTTGTAACTGTTAATGTTGCAAATTATCTTCATCTTGCTTTTGCCACCTAGAGTTTTATTTTTCCAATCATAAAAGCCTCTGTCACTAATTATTCACTGTAAAAAATATGTATTTTTAAACAGCAAAATTGCTTCACTTAATTACAATCTGTAGAGTTTAAACTCAGATACACATGCATGATGGCTTTTCTTTGACCCTGGTAATCATATTCAGAGAGAAAGGTTGGTGTTAACAAGAGAGCCACACTAATTACTCGGCAGAGTAGTAACCCTGAAGCAGGGCCCTCCAATTGTTGAGGCACATTCCTCTACCTACTGCTGCTACTGCTGTCTCCTGCTCCTCTTCTCCTCATACATGTCCTGACATTTCCCCTCAGATGGACCAGGCCATCTGAACCTGACATTTGCTGGTCAATTCTCACTACTCCTCATTAACGACTTGTGCACCAATTAACGGAACCCATGGTCTCTAACCTTTTCTGGTTCATTACCACTGTGCAGTGCCTAATGACCAAAATCACACTCATTTTCCCAACCATGGATCCAGGAGTCATTTCTAAAGGTCTTGGTTTGTAGGGGGTTGCCACCAGCTCCCCGTCAATCCCATCCCATAAATGTGAGAATGAATGTGGAGTGAAAAATAAGGATTGAAAAATGAAAATGCAAATTTTAGAAAGACTGAATATAAAATCTAATTAAAGCACTTTTATTGTCACGTTGTATTAACACAGGACTGACGGTGAGTGAAAATCTTACAATATACTGTACAACTGGGTCACATCTTTTCTTTTAAATATACTTATTAATCATTTGGGAATTGAAGATACTAATTGTTGTCGTTTTACAAGTGGAATGTTTGCCCATTCTTGCTGTTTACAAGAACAGCTCCTACACAGTCCATGGTCACCTTTGGGTGATTCTCTTCTTCATGATGTGCCAGACATTTTCAATAAGAGTCAGATCTGGTCAGCAGGCAGGCCAGTCAAACACACACACTCTACACTGCTGTAACTCTTTTAGAATGAGGCCATGTACTCGTCTAACCATGGAACACATTTGCACTGTCTTTCAGTGCATCTCAGATGACTTTGGGCCCAAAGAACTTACTGGCATTTCTACAATATATGGTACAGTTTCATAATTTCTTGATGCAATGGTGGACTGCATTAAGAAATATTTTCCAAAAGTCTTCTGGACACATGTGGCTATGACCATCACAATAGCATGACGGTTTCTCAAACAATACCTCCTGAGGGCTTAGTAATCACACATTCAGTAGACGTTTCCTCTCTTGGCCTTCACTCACCAAGATTTCCCCTGACTCCTTGAATCTTTTAATAATATTATGAACTGTAGATGGTGAAAGATGTAAATTCTTTGCAATCGCCCCAAGTGGCTCAGCAGGCTAAGACGTTGACACTATGACCAGAGGATCACGAGTTTGAATCCCGGTCATGCCGTTTGCCATCAACAGCCAGGGCTCTGGGTGGGTAGATGGCGCTCTCTCTCCTCATCACTTTCACATTGAAATGTCCACTGTCTCAGGCGTCTACTGATTGGTCCATTCGAGCTGGGAATTCTGCGCTTTCCTCCAAGCGCGTTGGCTCCCCAGTGATGGTGATGACAGTAGCTCGAAAAGAATCAGTGGCTGCATCACATGCAACAGAGGAGGCTTGTACTTGTCTTCACCCTCCTATAGTCAGGAACATTACTAAAGTGATGGGAGAGTCCTAATGGATGGGATGGGTTAATTGGCTACTACTACGTTGGGAAAGGGATAAAAATGGGTACAAATTTATTTTTTTTTAATTATTTGCAATCTTGAGAATCTTTTCTTTGAATGCACTGTCTGTTCTCTCAACAAGAGTCAACTATGATCCATCCTTGCTTCTAAAAGTCTTTGCTGAATCCTCATTTTATACTCAGTTTTATGACTTCACCTGTTACTAGGTAATCTGCTAATTGTGGAAACTTCCACAGAAGTGTTATCTGTACTTTTCAGCCTCATTATGTCTCTGTCAACTTTTTGAGTGTCTTGCTGGACTTGCTGGATATATAAATCTAAATAAGTTATTTTATTTTTTTAATTGAAAACATTGAACATATTTTTTGTCGTAAACGGCAGTTCTGAGCTGTTTATGTTACAAAAATATTTACTATGCATGTTTATAGCATTACAATGTCTGTAGATGAAATAGTTTACATACAAACTAGATATATTTTATCCCAGTGTTGTGTGGAACGTTATCACAGTCTGTAATCTCTGGCCGTTACCCTAAAATTATGTCAATTTCACAGATAGTCCATCTGTTTATTTACCCACTCACTTGTCACTTCTGGTTTAGTTTTTCCCTGCTATGTAGAGAATGCTGCATTTCGGGACCTGATTGCAATTACACGCTCTTTGATGAGACAATCAGTAGGTTTTGAGTCGGAAGCCTGTTGAGAAAGGAATCCGGTGGCAGAAGGTGGGCTTACTGACAGCAGGTCAACGAACTAATGGTAAAAGGCTAAATTGTGCCAATTTAAAGCACTCTAGGACATTTCCATTGCTTTGTTTTCAACAAAAGAAAGGTAGGCCTCAATATTGTGAAGGTGCTAAACTGCCACTGCCCACCTATCACTTTCTTAATTAACGACTATATAAAATGGATGGTTGGACATATTGACAATTCATTAACAAATGCCTGCAGAGCAGCAGGGTAGCTATGCCAATGGATTTGGCCTAAATGAGGTCCAGCAGAAAGCTGAAAGGACCAGTGGAGATGAAGTATAGTACAATGGCTGAATTAAGCAGCTCTAAATAATATAATTTCACAGAATTAAAGGTGTTGGACAAAGCCAGAACAGGCAGAGTTCAACAGTTACCAAATTATTTTCTTCTCCTACAGAGCGTGACACACATCTAGTGTTATAACACTCATAGTGAGAGGTTTGGAAACATAACATGCTGTGTTGTCACACCTGTGAAGGGCCAGTTATAGTCCTGACAGTTTCGACACAGGGCTTTAAATTGGTTTGTCGATAAAAAACTGGTTTGAGCCCTTGTACCTTGTGTTACCACACCACTGCAGGACATAAGCTACAAGGTGCTTTGATTTATTGTTTGTCATGTTTGATGACTTAGCATTTAATAATGCTCATTCAAAGTGCATGTGCTTCTAAAAGCTAACCAAAGGACAGAAAATGTACATTGAAATTTTGACAAACACTATTTACATTCCTATACAGACACTTTACGGACATATTGGGACACTATCAAGGGTGTTAAAAAAGTTTATACTGATTTTGTTGGAGTGTCTCTACAGGCCAGTGAAGGCTTTCTACTACATGTTGGAGCATTGCTGTGAGCGACAACAGCATTAGTGAGGTCAGGATGTTAGATAATCACCACCATCACCTCATTCCCAACTCATCCCAAAACACAGTACCACTGCTCAAGAGCTCAGTGTTTTATGCCTCTCTAAATCACACCTGCCATTAGTTATAGAATCACGTTTATCTGCTCCAGAGAGTCATATTCTGTTGGCAGTACTTCTCTACAGGGACTAGATGTATTTGTACATCTGTGTCAGCAATGGGTGCAAATGGGTGAATGTATTCATTAAAGTGGTATTTAAATAAGGAGAAGGGAGCAAGAGCAACTACTCAGGCCAAAACGGACTTTTCTGGCTATCTGATTCAGGGTCAAGGTGGTGGTGACTTAAGTGGTACCCCCATTGACACTTGGGGCCCCATGCGCAGTGCGTGATCTGCATGGGCAGAGCGCCAGCCCTGATCTGATTTACAGCTTTGGATATCATAATTATTTTAACCAGATCAAAGCAAAAAAACATCCATACTTACATTTCTCTCTCCTTAAACTAGAATCATTGAAATAATGCACTGTATGCAGAGCCTGAATTCAGTGTCGATTCCTAAGAGAGGGGATGGCAAGAGACGGAAATACACAAAGAGAGCAAGTGGTTTGATTAATGGGGAAAGGGGAAAGTCTGTGACCTTTAGCAACCCATTCACTGGGGAAATTACCCTTTAGCCCCTTCTCTCTCCTCACTCTCTTCCGTCTTATCGATTTTAGGATTGTTCACTTAAATCTAAGCAATAGCTCAGAATGCATCTTTCAGGCTAAGGGAATTTTCCTGAGGATTCCCCTCTTCACTACATCTATATTGCATATATAACTAAAGCGTAATATTCTCACACACACTGTATTGTCTGTATATTATTGTAAATGCTAATTTGACAAGTACTGCTGGATGTGATTTGCTTTACCTTATGAAAATACCCTGTGCAAAGTGCACATGAATGTCCCTGAGAATGAACATCATCTTTGCTGAGGACAGTGGACTGGTCATTTCTCTGATTCTAATGTACTGCATCGTTCTTGTCCTTTTAAAACAATATAATGAAGATATGATAGAACCTATAAATATAACTGCAAACAAGAGCAAAAGCAGCCGTGCAGTTTCTGTGAGAGATGCCTGAGCACCACCCAGTGGAGAAGAGCTTCAGATAGGCTCCAAAACCTCATTAGATAACCCAAACCAATGTTAAATAGATTTTGACAAAATATTCATTATCAGTACATTTTAAGTCCGTTTCTAAAGTCCTAATGAGCCCCCAAATGCAGGTTCATCTCATGCATGAATAATGTGGTTTAATATTTTGTTTTGCATATTTTGTATACAGTCAGTATAGATTATTCAGAAATCAGCCACCTGATACACTCACTGGCCACTTCATTAGGTACACATACCTTGTATCTACACTTATTGTCTATGTTATCAGCTTCACTGACCATATTGATGCATTTTGTAGTTTTACACTTACAGACTGTAGCCCACCTGTTTCTCTGTATACTGAGTTATCCTCATTTTACCCCATCATCCACAGAGCAGGTATTATTCTCAGCACTGCAGTGACACTGAAGTAGCGGTAGTGTGTTAGTGTGTTGTACTAGTTCAAGTTGATCAGACACTGTTGATGGTTTAAAATACTTTAACACACCACCACCATGTCAGTGTCACTGCAGTGCTGAGAATGATACCTCCTCTGCACAGATGAACTACATTCTGTAATTGTAGAAATACACTGTGCATCTATATGGTCAGTGAAGCTGAAAACATGGACAATGAGTGCAGATACAATGTATGTGTGCCTAATGAAGTGGCCAGTGAGTGATTTTTTGTATGATTTATACTAGGGATGAGCGAGTACATCACTATCTGTATCTAACCATCTAAATGATCTGTATCCATATCTGTACTCGAAGTGGGTGCGACCTAAACAGGAATTGGACGTTGTTAGGTACATTATTTTAAGTCTGAAATTGATATGGATTGATCAGAAGTTGCTATATGTATTGTTTATTTGAAAACTATTTACAGAACAGCTTCAACACTGAGATTCAAATAAAAGATTTTGATCACAAAAGTAAGAGAACAATTTACCGAACAAGTTTATTTACATATATATATATATATATATAAACCCAGAACAATGAATATTTTAAGTGCATGAATGAATACAATTCATGAAATGATGAACTACTAAGTATGAATGAAAAAGAGTTGTCATACTCATACCCTTTTTTATTTTTATTTATTTTTTATTTTATGATCAAACTGATTTTTTTTCTTTCAATTATTTATTTATTTTTACTACCTAACGTTGAACACAGTCAGTTACCCAATGAGGATTTTCCTTCATTACGAGCACAGATATTGAGGAGTTTTACTTGTATCCTGATCACACTCGTCACAAATGCTTTATCTGTACCGGATACTCGTCTGAAATGAGTATCCGGCTCAACCCTAATGTATGCTGACACACACTACTGAACAGACTAGGCTGTGAGAACATGTGCCCGAAGCAGTGGTCAGCTCTATCCACTGCACCCAGAGAGCACTTGGGGGTTAGGTGCCTTGCTCAAGGGCACTTCAGTCATGTCATGTAGTCGTCTCCTTTTCAGTGTATTATTGTACTGGTGTTTTGTGCCAGGTATTCTTTTTGAGTTGTGGTGTTAATATGTGAAGGTGGACTCCCTGCCAAGTCCAAGTGACCTGCTGTGACTTCTGAATGAATATTTTAAGCTTTAGACAAAGACGCATTGCAGTGTTAGGACATCATAATTTTGCATATTTTTCCTCCAGATTCAATGGTGCTTTCAGTTTTAATACAAAATCTTACAAAGTGAAGCTTTAAGGTTCAACCATTGCTGACACAGCTCATACACACAGCTTGTTTCATCTCCATAGAAAAACATAACCAATGGAGTGAGATACAGAGACAGCGGCAAAGGGAGACAAACACTCTTTTACGTAATACCATTGAATTTAGAAGAAGCAACACCTTTTAATTTTAATGTATATTCATATTTGTGCCTAAATGCTGTACTAATGCTAAACTTGAATGTATGTTAAAGCAGTAAGGTTTTATTATTAGAGGTCCTATACTATCATTACAGTGGTACTCTCAATGGAACATCTTCAGTAGCTTTAGTTAGAGAATATCATTGTATCAGTATTGTAATGAATATATAAGATGTTGTATTGACTCAGTTCAGCCTGTCCTGACTCCAAATGTATATATATTTACTAATATATATATATATATATATATATTAATCAATGTTAATATTTGGTAAAGTAGCCTTCACAGAGGTCAAACGTTTCCTGTAGTTTTTCACCAGGTTTGCACACACTGCAGCAGGGATTGTGGCCCATTCCTCCACACAGATCTTCTCCAGATCAGCCAGGTTTCTGGGCTGTCGCTGAGAAACACAGAGTTTGATCTCCCTCCAAAGATTTTCTATAGTGTTTAAGGAGGTTGTTCCCCAAAATCTCACAATACATGGCCCCGGTTATCCTCTCCTTAATAAAATGCAGTCGTCCTGTCCCATGTGCAGAAAAACACCCAAAAACATGATGCTTCCACCCCCATGCTTCACAGTAGGGATGGTGTTTTTGGCCAAAAAGTTCTATTTTGGTCTCATCTGACCACAGCACTTTCTCCCATGACTCCTCTGGATCATCCAAATGGTCATGGGCAAACTTAAGACGGGCCTGGACATGTGCTGATTTAAGCAGGGGAACCTTCCTTGCCATGCATGACTTTAAACCATGACGTCTTAGTGTATTAGCCACAGTAACCTTGGAAACAGTGGTGCCAGCTCTCTTCAGGTCATTGACCAGGTCCTCCCGTGTAATTCTGGGCTGATTCCTCACCTTTCTTAGCATCATTGATACACCACGAGGTGAGATTTTGCATGGAGCCCCAGTCAGAAGGAGATTGACAGTCATGTTTAGCTTTTTCCATTTTCTAATAATTGCTCCAACAGTTGATCTTTTTTCACCTAGCTGCTTGTCAATTGGGCGGCATGGTGGCTTAGTGGTTAGCACGTTCGCCTCTCAGCGCTGAGGTCTTGGGTTCAGTCCACATCTGAGCAGAGTTTCCATGTTCTCCCCGTGTCTGCGTGGGTTTCCTCTGGGGACTCCGGTTTCTTCCCACAGTCCAAAAACATGGAGGTCAGATGGATTGGGTACTCTAAATTGTCCATAAGTGTGTGTGCGTGCATATGTGTACACCCAGTGATGGATTGGAACCTGGCACTTGGTTGAATAGTGTCATGCCCTGCCCTGCGCCCAGTGAAGGGGTAGGGGACTAACCGTGACCCTGATAAGGATTATCGGGTGGGATAATGAATGAATGAATGAATGCTTGTCAATTGCCCTGTAGCCCTTTTCAGCCTTGAGAAGGTTTACAATCTTGTCTCTGGTGTCTTTGGACAGCTCTTTGGTCTTAGCCATGTTACAGTCTTACTGATTGTGTGGGGTGGGCAGGTGTCTTTATGCAGCTATTGACCTCAAATAGGTGCTTCTAATTTAGAATAATAAGTGGAGTGGAGGTGGACTTTTTAGAGGCGGACTAACAGGTCTTTGAGGGCCAGAATGTTTGCTGATTGGCAAGTGTGCAGCAGTAACACACAAATAAATGATTAAAAAATCATACATTGTGATTTCTGGATTTTTTCTTTTAGATTATGTCTCTCACAGTGGACATGCACCTA
>BRDA01045037.1:0-14715 GCA_036984385.1 Crenuchus spilurus
CTAAATGACTAAAATATGACTAAAACTAATATGCATTTTAGTCAGAAGACTAAGACTAAAACTAAATCAAAATCACTTGTCAAAATTAACACTGGTTGAAGGTGGGTTGTAATATTTAATTAGTTTTTCAAGCAGGACTTGAGTTGGAAAGGTGGCTAGTTTTACCTTCAAAGTGTTTTGTCGGTACAGCAAAAACAAGTACCGCCCTATTGAGAAATTGGGACAATGATAAAAGTGAAAAATGGTCTGGGAGGACAGAAATATGGGTATGACTAAGTTAGCATAGCCGTAAGCTGCACAGTAGGTTGTTGGGCTACAGGAGACACTGGTGCAAAGCTGCCATCTGTTGGGTTATGACTGAATGATGGCCTGTGCGTAATGATGAGATGACTGTGTTTGGTTTGTGCTCCTTAGAGGAAGAGACACCACTGAGCAAAGCTGTTCAGGGCTGTGAAATTGTGTTGTACCTGTTAATAAACCATAAAGAAGTTAAGACGTTCTCTGGTGTCTCTTGGCTGTACAATGTTTGAGCACACATTATCCCTGTAGGATGTTTTACGGAGTAATGAATTTTCTAATGGGACAACAAGGGAGGCTCAGAAGTGGCATCAACATGAAATAATAATGTAGACTGAAATTGGATACACTATTGAAACAAAGTGGAAAATAAGCCCAAAGAGGGCAGAACTAACAATGTAAAAGCAAGGGCCCAGTATAAAACATTGTTTGGCAGGCAAATGTGGGACCACCATCAAACATAGGTTTAGAGCCAGTCAGGACAACATGGACTCACCATCAAACACTGGGCAAAACTGTATTGGCCCAAATGTGATTTGCCTATTATGCCAACATAAACAATGTGATTGAGTCAATGATTGGGCCAATGGTTATTTGCTGTCTGGTGCAATTTTGTATTTTTTATTTTTAAAGCTAACAGTGAGCAATACTGTGATTGAAACTACATCCACTGGTCTGCGAGACTTTAAATAAGATCTGGATGTGGTTTGAGAGAAGTTTTGGTAATCTACTTTCATGAAGCCATCTATTTAGGCAGAATTATCAATATTAAACCAGTGGGTCTCAAAAAATCATATTTATATATTTTTCCACTTATCTCAGATGAAGTCGATCAGCCAAGACATGTCTGGAGTCCAAATTTGACTTATTTTACTTCAATTAATGGAGCTTGAAGGTCAACATGGCTACTCTACAACTCAACTGTTGTTTCTGCAAAACCAAAACATCTCACAACCCACTCAAAGCTCACCCAGATCTTAATGAAGGTCTCACAGACTACTCAACGCATGTACTCCTTTAACAAAAATAAGTCTTCTGCCATCTCTGACCTAGAATTTAGTGATGATGAGGAATCTGATCTAAGATCAGTCTTCTTCCAGCCCTGCTATTGTCTGAAGCAGGGCTCTCAAGTCTCAAGCTCTGAGTGTGATGCACGCATTTCAACAAGTTTTAACGCTCACACGTATGGCGTCAAAACAGGCTCAGCTTAAGCGTGAACGTAAAACAGGTATTGTAAACGTAAGTTTTAAGTATCGTAAACGTAAATGAAAAACTGTAAATGAAACGGTAAAATTGTAAATTAGAAACATAATCATAAACACAAAATACTGGTTGTAAATGTAATACTTTCACTTTCGCTTCTCATTTTTATTTTTCACTTCACAAGTTACGTTTACCATTCACAAATTACGGTTATGATACATTTATTTTTGACCCTTTTTTGACGGGGGTGGGGCTCCACGCTCATTGGCTAGAGGGACAGGATCTAACGACATCACTTCAGCCGAAAACAAACCCCACATGAGAGGGTGTCACTACCTGATCCGTTCACCCTGCCTGATTTGTACCGTGCATGCATCATTTCTGGTTAAAGTTTTACGGATTGCATTGTTTTTGGTGAAGGATGAGAACTTTTGAACTTTATCGTTTTATGAAATTTATGTTTAATTGTTTGTTAAAAAGAAATCATTTGGGTTTTCACACTTTGCAGGATTACTTACTAAAGGGTGGACTTGCATAGATGGTGGGGAGCAGATCTGCTTAAGCAGCAGCAGGGTTGCCGGGTCCCCAAAAAGCAGCATCCCGATGTCTGACATAAAGCCCCCTCCCTATACAACCTGACACAGCCTAAATTCTAGAGCGTCCAATCACAGATATTATTGTTAGCATTATTATTTTATTATTAGTAGTAGTAAATATAATGTAAAAAGAACATACCTCCCTTATTCCTTTTCTTTGCATTTAAAATATCCCCTTTTCTCTACTCTAAATTTATATGTTCATATCCCATTTCAGTAAGTTATCTAATTAAGTAAGGGGTAAGTCTACCCCAATGCTCTTCACACTCAGTTGTTCACTGCCATTTAACTGCTTGTGTACACCACAGTCATAGCCATAAAACACTTATAGTAACACAGACATTTTGAGCATATGTGGTGTTAAAACTATAAGGGGTTAAAAAGTCAGTCAGGTTTGGGGGTTGTAATGAGACAGGAACAGGAATCAAAGGGTAAAACAGGTTGTTTGTTCTATAAAAACTCTCAAAACTTTGTACTAACACACCTGGTTTAGCTTGTCAGCTAATTAGCACATCCTTGATGAGTTGAATCGGTATGCTAGAGCGGGAAACAAGCTAAACTTCAAAAGCTGGCCCCAATAAACAGTGTTCAAAGATCTTTTCAAAAAGCTGTTCAGTGTGTTTAATGGATCAGGTCCATGTTGCTATTGTTTATCACTTCAAACCGGGTCCTTTCTTCCAAGCTGGGGGTGGCTGCTGTTATAAATAGAAAAGCTGACTGGTGCATCAGCGCTGAAGAGGCTTTATTGGCTACAGATTCAGTTTAAGAGTTTGTGAGGGTGTCTGAGAGAGACAAACAGAACAGAACCTCTGAATAGGGCAGTTACATATACACACCTCACTCTTATAAAATTACAATATTATTACCAAAAAAAATTTACTCTAGAAAAACAGTCATGGTAGAACAATGTTTTTGGAAGATACCATAATGGCAGTATCATCGTACTACAATGGTAATAATACAGGAATAAAACTACTTTTAGCAATGCAATACACCTAGTTTTACTATAGCAGTACAACTAGTTTTAATATAGTAATAGAGCTAGTTGTAACACAGTAATACTATTTTTTTTCAAAGAAGTACAACTATTTTTAACCATGTTTTACTATGATTTACTAAAGTGGTAGAACTAATTTAACTATATAACTATTACCATAGTAACATATGTAGTATTACTATAATAATAGAGCTTTGTTACCATAGTAATACAACAAATTTTATGATGGTAATATAAATAATGTTTTCTGCAGAGAGTCTGTTATTATTATTATTAGAAAATCAATTAAATAATTTAATCAGGGCTGTTCAAGTATATGCCAGTACATAACAGTATACTGGAATTATCAAAATGACGCTGATCTGCACAATGTTAATTTAACTCTAATAGTGTTGATTTAACACTGGCAGATTTACTGTGTGATTTCAGGTAGGGGCAGTGAGACAGTATCCGAAAAATGCTGGATATCCGAAAAAAAAACCTGAAACACACATAACAAAAAAAAAGTCAAACCTGTATTGGTCAATACGCTAGGTTTCAATATCAGTATTGGTTTTATGCTACTTCTTAAATCTGTGCGAAGTTTTGAGGCACAGTAAAATGCTCGAGTTATGTTGTTTCACTGATGTTACATTTGCTAAGATGTTTAAAGTCTTGAAAGACAACTTTACAGTTTTTTGCCTCTAGCATTTATGGATCAGCTTAAACCTACAACAACAGGCATGTCTAGAGTAGGGATGGGAATTGAGAAGCAGTTCTAGGTGAGGAATAGTATGTGCCTCCGAGGTTTATGATTGTTTTTATGGATGCCGAGATATTTTTCAGACAGTTCCATATTGCATCAGTGTCTATGCTGCCAGAATCTGACAAGAAGTCATGGTGGAGAGCAAAAAATGGTGTTGCTTCATTTTACAAAGAAATTTACATTTGTGAGTTGTGGAACAAGTCCAGTCCATGGTTCCACCACACCACCTACAAGGCTTACAGATCCTATTGCTAACATCTTGGTGTCAGAAGACCTTCAGAGGTCTTGTATAGTCCATGACATACAGGTCAGAGCTGATATGATGGTACATGGAGGACCAGCAGTATTTTAAGCAAGTCTTAAAAGTTTGTCCCAAAAAATAGTCATCCTCCATGTTTTCGGTGGTGCTGCACGAGGATGATCAGGCTATAAATGCCTGCAGGGTGTGTGACAGTAATCATAAATTGAGAAGAGGTGGTGCAGTGCAGTGATTGTCTTGTTCAATGTGTCACAAATTGGTCACAAAGCAGATGTTAATGATTGGCTAAAGTAAGTGATTGTATCTGGATGCCAAAGATCATAGTGTGAAGGAAGTATCTGAATTTGCAGGTATATTGAAGTAAACAGTCTCATCACACAACTCAAAGGTATTTATAACCTGATAATCCTCGTGCAACACCATCTGCAGGAGTCTGAATTACTACCACTTTAAACGTGCAAGGTGACTATTTTTCTGTCTGGTGAGCTTATATTTTCAATTCAACAGGAAACAGAGAGGGATGAAAAGCCAAATCAGTAATGGCATTGGTACCAATCCCATCCCTAGAATAGACCCCAGACTAAAATGCTCAAATCAGATCTTAACATGAGATCACTTGCTCAAACAACTGCATCAGGATATTACTGATCTTCAAATCAGATCAAGGTTACTGTTACAGATTGGACTTGAAGGTAAAAGTCAGATATATAAATGAACAAATAGTCTCTGCCCCAATGATCTTTTTGAACAGAAGACACTCTTAACAACATCAGTTTAATTTTCTTACCTCCTCGTGTTCCAAATCACAGTGGACCTCACTTGATCTCTGTCCAATATAATTCCCTTGTGATAACATTCAGCTGCTCTAACATGAGGTTGGACATCTTAAACAAGGTTCAGTAGACATGATTAGCTGATCTGACACATATGTGTAGCCGTACCTTACCAAAGGATGTTGATATTTCTATAAACGAACTTCAAAATGATCCCATCTTCATGAAGTAAAGGAGTAATGGTTCATGAGAAATCATTTCAAAAACAATCTTCCTAGATTGCAGCGTAAATTGCTCTTTATGGCTTTTTAAGAGGGTTCATGGCCCTGTCATGACCCAAATTAAACTGGGACTATAAAGGCTCTTCAGTGGTGAATGACTATTGATATTTCAGTGTAGTCCTAAACTAAGTTTAGTCTTAATCCATATCTGCAAACTGTTGCTGGGAAAAGTAATTAACCAACAGCAATCAATATAGTCTTAGGTGTCTATTGACCACAACACTCATATTTTATATGCTTTGAAAAATGAAATCTTTATATATACACATCTTATTTTTCAAATACCATGTACAGGGTATAGATATTGTTTTGTAAAAGCATTGCTTTTTCTCAGACCATTACAGTATAGCCTTCCAGGAGATAGTCCTGTTTCTTCTGTTGATCTGAATAGTCTTTTTTTGGTTGGTAAGGCTCTTAATGTCTTCAATTGTTTGTAGACTCAGGGAGGATGACTTACTACGCATGCACACATAAACCTACTTGGTAACATCTACTGTTTGGCACAAGGATTTTTTCTTTTCACAGACTGTTTTATGGGAATTCAATTGTACAAAAATGCTTTGAAAGCAGACATGAGCATGGGTTTTGTGTTTGAAGACACTAATGCAAGCGGCACAGTAGATGTTCAAGTCCACTTCTGATATCCCAATTTTACTTGGATTGAGCTCAAATATCAATGGGCCAGAAGGTCAAACAGTCCTTTGGGATGACGCTTCAGTAGCATCTCTTAAACTTTATGAGTTTGTGAAAGGCCTGCTTAAACTCATCGTTGAACACAGTGTAGATGACGGGGTTGATTAGCGAATTGAGATAGCCAAGCCAGGTAAAGAAATCAAACAGGATCGGGTGGAACCAGCAGTCCTTACAGATAGCCATGACTAAGGTTACCACAAAGAAAGGCAGCCAGCAGACTATGAAGGCCCCCAGAATGATGCCAAGGGTCTTTGTGGCTTTCTTCTCCCGCGCTGCACACAGTCGCTTCCGCTCCAACACGCTGTCTGCTAGCTTTACCTTCACGCTGTTCATGAAGATGGGAGAACCTCCTCCACCACCAGATCCTCCAGGATGAAGGTGCCCCTCCTGGTTAGATGTTGAGTTGAGGGAGCAGAGGGATGAGCCGGCTGACGTCTGGATCAACTGTGCTGTTGTGAAACGTTTCCCACAAGATGCTGGCGTTTTCAAGATCCTTGATCGAGCGGCTACATAGATGCGGCCGTAGAGGATGACGAGGAGAACAGTGGGCACGTAGAAGGCCCCAAAGGTTGAGTAGAGTGTGTAGGATATCTGGTCTGTGTTAACTAGGCACTCGGTCAGCTCCTCGTGGGCCTTGGCCTGCCTCCAGAAGAGTGGCGGCATGGAGATTGAGATGGAAATAACCCACACCACACCTATCATCACCGCAGCCCTCCGCGTGGTCCGCCTCTTGGAGTACTCCAACGCATCTGTAATGGCCCAATAGCGGTCCAGTGCGATCACACACAGATGCAGGATAGAGGCAGTGCAGAATGTGATGTCAGACGACAGCCAAATATCACACACGATCTGGCCTAGTGTCCACGTCTTGCTCACTGTATAGACAATGCTGATGGGCATGACCAGGATGGACACCAGCAGGTCTGTCAATGCCAAAGAGCCAATCAAGAAGTTGGCAGGTGTATGCAGCTTGCGTGTCAGGAAGATGGTGGCAATGACAAAGGCATTGGACAGCATGGTTGCCAGTGTTACAATGGCCAGAAGGGCTGAGAGTGAGATCTGGAGGCCCAAGAGTGTCGCTTCATCCCAGGCCTCTGAGTCCTCAGAGCCCCCTGTTGTGTTGGGTGGGTAAAGTTCACTAGTGCTGTTGTAGTGATCCATTACAACCCGCTTCTGGTGTTCATAGCTATGCTATAGTACGCTCATGATATACCATTGCGAATCAAGGATCTTCCAATGAAAGAACTGTTATGTTGCATTGGGTATAAGTCATTTAACCCACTTACTTTACATGGTATAATGCATGTATTCCTTTGTATTCTGTTTCTCAGGTATACTGAGCAACAGGCCAATTTTCAGTATACCACATAGGTCTAGAGGAGAACTTCTAGCTGTAGTTTGTAGTTTTATCAGTGCAGCTCCAGGTGAGTTGCTTAAAACATTTCAAAAAGAGGATTAGCGTTATCTGTCATGCTTGCCTTTTCGCAATATCATGAAGCCCTTGAGTGTCCATGCTAGTCTTTTGTCTGCGTTTATCTTACACTCTGCTTATGGATAGAACAAACAATCCTCCAGAGGTTGTTCAGATTAACAGCTGAAAGAGTCACAGCACCACCTAGTATTCTTCCAAGCTGCAGGCTACAGTTATTCCCTCATTGTGTATAGATTCACCACAAAAAACCCTCCCAGGTGGAGAAGAAATCACTTGGCATCAGGAATGATGTTCACCACAGTGTCTAATCCTGATGGAGGTTGCCAACTGGCCACACCGGGATGCAGCTTAGCTCGAAGGAAGACTGGTTGGAATCCATGTTGTGAAGATCTAGACAAGAGAGAGAGAGAGAGACAGAGCAAGAGAGAAACATTAGGATTTGGTGGAGGAACCGGAGGCATGCATGAAAAAGCTCATGATAGCTTCCATCTCTGTGTAGCTGATGTGCCTCTCTGGAGATGCAACAACCCATGAGGCAAACACAAGCCGCACAGGGAGCATTATAATGAGGGGCTTAACAATGCAAACACTTTAATAAAATGCAAATTGCCTGCGTTATCGCTGTTCTTATTATCTGCCACTGTGAAAGTGTATGAACGCGTGTGCCCACACATCAGAACACACTATCATTCATCTTCGTTTTTCCTCTCTACACCTCCCCCCATGACACAAACAGGCATACACGTGCACTGTAAACAACCCGTAATTAATCTCCATCTCAATTCACAGTCATTCATTACTGCCTGGGTAGGCCTCAGATTGATATATTTAATATGTAGCCCACATACAACATGTAAATACAGTCCAGGGTCACTGCAATATCAACATGTACTAAATGCAGGCTGTAAACTCTTCTCAATTCTTCCTCAAGTCTACCTGTAATACCTCAGTGGTGATCCAGGATGCAGGAAAGAGGCAGAAGGTGATATCCCAGCATCCACATCATCTGGCCTCGCATCCATGCCTTACTCACTGTCCAGTAAAAAGATTTTGGATGGCCACTAGGCCAGTTCCTTTCCTGTCACTGGGGTGTTAACTTGAAGGGTCTTTAGTATATACCGTACTTTTAGTATAGTGTGAATATAAGCTTATTTAAAGATTGTCCACAGTCAAACATACTGTAGTGCTGTAACAATTCATTGATCTGTACAGATTTATTGATGATATGCGTGCTTGGACTAAATGTACACAAGGGTTCAGGGATCATTTCTTCTTCTACAGGAACTCCTTTGTGATTGTATTCCGGTCTAGGTCAGCCATGTCAGTGTTTTCCTCCCTGCTCCCTTATCCTGAGAATAATAATGGCCAAATTACCTACTGTTCTTTTTTACGAAACTCAGCACTAGTGGTCATTTTAGTCCCACCCAAATTAATGGTTTTATTTTAGTCACTGAGGAGACAAGGAAAGTGTCTAAATTTCACCTCCGTACAGAGCAGTACATAATGAAATGAGATAACATTCCTCAAGGACCAGGTGCAACACAGAACACAAGACATTTGACAACATATGATGGACATGCAGCTGTACAGGACCAATACTACTGCTCATTCGACATAGTATTGAGTGACTGACTGGTAGGGAGTAAGATTCCAGGCTACAGTGTTTGTGTATTGTTCAAGATTAAGATTAAGATTCACCTTTTTGCCAATGTGACTGGCACACAACGGAATTTGACCTCTGCATCTTAACCATTCATGAATGGCACACACACACTAGTGAACACACTAGACTGTGAGAATTTGAGCCCGAAGTGGTGGGCAGCCCTTATCCACCGGTGCCCGGGGAGCAGTTAGGGGGTTAGGTGCCGTGCTCAAGGGCACTTCAGTCATGTCCTGTTTGGGGATCGAACCGGCAACCTTCCGGTTACAAGACCAGATCCTTACCACTGGGCCATGGCTGCCCCCAAAGTGCAAATGTACACTCAACATAGCTCTGATTTATTGTCATTCTCTAATACAAACAGTGTACAGGTCAACCAGATTTTGCTTCTTGCGGGTCCTGGTGCAGAGACAAGATCTATAATGAACTAATACACAGTTCTTCGTTTAAACAGTGCAAACAAAAGACTTTAAAGTGGCGGTGCACATAAAACAGATTTTCATATGACATTGACATTAACATACAGTAATGGTGAGCTAGTTATTTCAGTTCTTGTCCTGTTAAAGTGACAGTGCTGTAGAGATATGGATGAGTGGTGAACTGGTCAGGTAGAGTGATTTATTGTTCATATGTGGCTGAGTCTATTCAACTTTCATGGGTTTCTTTGGGGTTATGAACTTTATCATGCCTGTATGTGCCATTAAAGAGAATCCCTCTGACGCCTGGATAGCTCTGAGAAAGATTCCCTTTCATGAGCCAGTATATGATGTTTTTTTAATTCCACTACAAACAATGCCCTTACAACCAACGGAATCATTAGATCAATTCACAGCTCAGTCTGATGAAGCCCGATTGGTTCTGGCACTTGGTGTTCTATCCAGGGCTAAATCCCTTCTTTTGGCTTCTGGGGTGGATGGTCTAAATGTGTTATTTTAGGACATTTTGTATCACTCTTAGTTCGAGACTCTTTTTGGACCCATAGAAACTGCAGATATTGTTTCATGCAACTTTGTGAAAAACGTAGGTGGGGCTGTTTGAGCCACATTCAGTCAGTTTCTACAACCATCCTAATATTTTTTACTGAAATTTGAACTGAAATTTGGTCTGTGAAAAAGTCAGTAACTATTTAGGCATTAGTTGCATGCAAATGTGCAAAGATATAAAGTACAGTATGTATAATTAGATTACCAACTGAGTCTGAAACATACAATAAAATGAGTAAAAACACTATTATTAGACATTTCTAGAGTATTACATGTTAAGATTACTTGTAAAACCCCTCACTGCCTCTGCTGTGGTGATAAATTAAGCAACAGTCCTTTAAGCAACAGATTAGAGGATGGTGATTGGCTAAATTTATGTTGCTATGTGAGTATCTTGTGTCAGCAGGTCAGTGTGATTGGCTGCAGATTTGAGGATGGTGATTGGCTAAATTTCTGTTGCTATGCCAGTATCTTGTGTCAGCAGGTCAGAAATTGGCAGCTGCTTCTCTGACTGTGTGATATTTCTGTCACCTCAGAAGAGAGAGAGAAAATAAACCACAAAGTTAATTTTGCCCAATATATTTTATACATTACATGCTATTGTGCATGTTTGGCACAAACATAATTAAAACATGTAGCTATTAATTATTTTAAAAATGTTTGTTTAAAAAAAAAAAAAAAAAAAAAAAAACATGGATGGTGGCATCCTAGTGGCTTCTATTGGCCAGCTGACACTGACTCTATCAGTTCTCACTCAAAAATACAAAGAAATATGTTCAGATCCAGACCAAACCATCAAAGATCCAAACCTCATTTGTGTTTGTAAAAAGTCAAAGAGATATTTTACTATAACTACACTGTGGCTCTGTACACCCCTCTAGCACACACCTGGTATCAGACATTGTGCCAATAGGTTCATGTTTAGTCCTATTTTATTTTCCATACTTCTCTACAGGGACTAGACAAGCTGTGTGTGCAATTTTATTTACATTTAATTACATTTTACACAGTGTCTCATTTTTTGGGGGAATTAGGGTTATACATCAGGGTCAACTTAAAGTAGCTGAATGCAAAACATTTGACATGTAATTTATGGTTATATGGACATTTACCTCCAGCTTAAGAAAAGAAATGACAGTCTGTCTTACTGTCTTAATTACCATTAATAAATACACCCATATTGTTAAGGAGGACCTCCTTTTCCCTGCTGGGCTTGTGTTTTGGAAACAGCTGTGCAGGTCCAACCGGAGCAAATGCGCTCCAAATCAGTAGCTGACAGCAAGCAGGTGAGAAACACTGAGCCAGTACATGTCTCATGTGTCAGAGCACACAGCACCCAGCACCTGTTCTCCATCACACAGCGACCCGGCGACACCAGCTGCATTATATCTGTGTGTGTGTCAGGATTATTTCCCTCCTGTCAATACTGTATGAATAATAACCTACAGCCACTTCACAGGTACACACATCCTGGCAGTGCACCCCTGGTTATGCTACAGGTTTTATCAGACCTCTAAATTAAATTAATCCTAATTTTATCCTCTTACATACTCACAGGTTCAGCATCTACTCAGAGCTTCATTACTTTCTTCTTTTCTAAGATCCACACAAAAGGGAGGAGTCATATGAAAGCTGAAGTCCTCTTCTTTCTTCTAAACTTGTTAATTACTGAGAAGCTAATTAAAGATTCTGCTTCAAATAAACAATGTGTCATATCTTCCGTTATAATAAGTGTTAATTTTTGTTGATGTCTGAGTCCCAAACAAATAGAACTGAGCACTCAGTTTGTGGCTGAGTTGGGAGACGAACCTACATTAAGTCCATTTAAGGCTGTGCAGTGTGAACAAAAAAAAAATCTGTGAATTGTCATAATATGTTATTATATTACACATCACAAAATGCATTTTTTGAACATTTGGACTCTTTTTTTTCATCATCCTTTTTCAAAAGGCAGTTTTGGTTCCCTGCAGTTTTTACCGTCCAAAAACAATGTTACGCTATATTAAATGGAGGCCACTCAAGCTGAAGTCTGGTTCGCTTTAGACCGCCCACAATCTCATTGATTCTCTCTGCTGTTTTTTGCTAATGTGTGATTGGCCATCCTCGCTGTCACTCTATCTGGTTGTAAACCGGTGTTTGGTTAGTTGGCCAGGAGTCTGATCACCTGCCACTGTAAGTTGTTAACATGTTGGGTGTTTGAATCTGTCTGTGTTTGGAAGCTTTGGATGAGTTGATTATGTTGAAATGTTAATAGTTAACTTCTGTAGTCTTTTGATCAAATTAACTCATGTTAGCTGCTTTTTTTTACTCAAAAATGAGGTATATTTTATGTAAATTAGGTCTATTGAGCATAGATTCCAAAAATAAGAGTAAAATTGGTGGTAATGAGTTGGAGTGAAGTTTACTAACAAGGTGAAACAGTATTGGGTGACTACTAAAAATCATTGTTTTTGAACATTAAATGTTAAAAGTAATAATTTATAAATGTTTTTATTAATGATTAATATTAATAATACGTTTATTATTGTGAATAATTAATAATAGCTATTATTAGTATATTATTAGTAGTAACTAATAATTAAATATTGTTAATACTATTTCATGACATTTTTAAATTAATTAATAATAATAATAATAATGTAATTTATCTTCAAGCTCCCACTCCCATACTCAAGCCAGGTGTCCCCCTCACCTCTGAAACCAACATTTCTGTCCAGCGCCACATCAAAATCTAATGTGAAAAATGTCCTTGTGTTTATAGTTTAATTAAAAACTAAAAACTGTTGATCAGTATGGCTTACGCCTAATGAAAGTCAGAAGGCTAGTATTACTTAATTTGTAGTTTGAGCAAATGAATATTCAAACAGTATCAACATTAAAACAAAAAGCCTGAAATATCACTTTTGTGATAATTATAAAATTTTTGATAATTTACCTTTTTGAATGACACTATGGATTAATTAATTTTTAACAATATTCTAATATTTTGAGATACAAAAGTATAAGAACCTTAAAGATTCTATATTTGACATGTTAAACATTAATATAGTTGCACACAACAAATTTTATAATATTTTTTAAAGATGTGGTGGAGTAAAAACGTGCTGAGCAGAGAATGAAGTAACACACCTTCTGTGCTTTTTTTCATAGCCGGTCCGGCTGTGCATGCTTGTTACTTCTGCTCTGTGGAAATGCAGGTCCACCTGTTGTTCTCTGGGTTTTTGCAAAAAAACCTGCTGAGAACATAAACGGAAAGACAGAGCACATCCTTCAGTGTGTGGGTGAATATGAAGTATTTGGGTTTGAGATGCTCAGTGGTGCTTTCTGATATGGGCTGTATGGGCAGCCCTGGCCGGACTTGGGACGACTGCCAAGAGCCAGTGGAGTTAAGCTAGGTGTAAGCTAGGTTTATACTTCACGCATCGCAACTTGTATGTGGGTGCACGCACCAAAAATGAAGCAATCACGGTCATGCACCTCTTGATTTTTGTAAATTTGCGCAGGCTGCGCTTCAGCAGAATGGACTAATTTGAAGGAGCTCTTGAAGGTTACTCTTGTGATACATATATGAGAGATCATACACAGATAAAAGATACAAAAATGCTTCAAAATTAATGAAAGGAGATCGCTACTTTCATGGCAAAAGACTGAATGAATGAATTAACATTACACTTGTATAGCACCTTTCTCAAACACAAGGATGCTTTACAATGAACACAATCCATGTACACTTAAAACTCAACCACACACACGACTGGGAAGAAGAAACTGTAAAAAGGCATCTGTTACAATAAAAATAATTATATATAAGCAACAGTACTGTTACTGTTCTTATAAGCAGTGTTAACAGAATTATACTTTTTGGTGGTAATGAGTTGGAGTGAAGTTTACTAACAAGGTGAAACAGTATTGAATGATATGGTACATGGGAAAAACTATAGTTATGATTTTGGATACATATATACAATATATCATTTATGGGTATATTTGTAGACAGCATTATAGTATCATTTACATCAGTTAGTATATAAATACGTGCGGGGTGCCAGAGGGGTTGTTAAAAAAAATTAAAAATAAATTAAAAAAAACCCTCCGGCGGGGGGCACGGTGGCTTAGCGGTTAGCACGTTCGCCTCTCAGCGCTGGGGTCTTGGGTTCGATTCCCCATCTGAGCGGAGTTTCCATGTTCTCCCCGTGTCTGCGTGGGTTTCCTCCGGGGTCTCCGGTTTCCTCCCACAGTCCAAAAACATGGAGGTCAGGTGAATTGAGTACTCTAAAAATTGTCCGTAGGTGTGTCTGTGTGTGTGTGTCACCCAGCGATGGACTGGCGCCCTGTCCTGAGCTTAGTTGAATAGTGTAATGCCCTGCCCTGCGCCCAGTGAGGGGGTGGGGGACTAACCGCGACTCTAATAAGGATTAAGCAGGTGTGATAATGAATGAATGAATGAAAAACCCTCCGGCACCCCCCATGTATTTGCCCAGGGCACCAAACTGGCTAGGACCATACTTGGAGATGCTGGTGCTCTAGTGCTACATCTAATCATATGCATAAGCATTATATACAAAACCTTAATAAAGTTGTCCTAAACAATACAGTGGACTTTACACAACATCAGTTTCAATCAAGCAAAATTGTTAGAAAGTTGCAAGTGTGAAGCCAGGCTTCCATATTGGTCCCATAAGTACAATAAAAGATAAAGCCAAGCACCTGGTGTGTTTTCACCTCCATAAGAAACATGTAGATGTGGCATTAATATTAAATAACCATTCTACAGCTCTAAAGTGAAGGGTGAAACT
>BRDA01045037.1:14725-31464 GCA_036984385.1 Crenuchus spilurus
TATCATTGTCATGACAACGAATATATATTAATAAAAATAACATTGTCTACGGAAAAATCAAAGAAGAAAGGTCAGCACACACACCAACTCAAAATTCACATGTACCTAACACAAGTAACATTTCGTAGGAACCCAAACTCTTTCCACGATATGTTCACATTACAATTAAGTAAGTAAGTCAGAAAACGGTACTTTCATCGCTAGAGGAAAGTAATTAAAACTTCGTAAAAACATAGAAAATAGACACATACTAGAGAGTATATACATAGTGTTTTCATTGGAAGTTCTCGAGGAAGTTTAATCAGGTATGTGATACATATATGAGAGATCATACACAGATAAAAGATACAAAAATGCTTCAAAATTAATGAAAGGAGATCGCTACTTTCATGGCAAAAGACTGAATGAATGAATTAACATTACACTTGTATAGCACCTTTCTCAAACCCAAGGATGCTTTACAATGAACACAATCCATGTACACTTAAAACTCAACCACACACACGACTGGAAAGAAGAAACTAAAAAGGCATCTGTTACAATAAAAATAATTATATATAAGCAACAGTACTGTTACTATTCTTATAAGCAGTGTTAACAGAATTATACTTTTTGGTGGTAATGAGTTGCAGTGAAGTTTACTAACAAGGTGAAACAGTATTGAATGATATGGTACATGGGAAAAACTACAGTTATGATATTGTATACATATATACAATATATCATTTATGGGTATATTTGTAGACAGCATTATAGTATCATTTACATCAGTTAGTATATAAATACATGTGGGGTGCCAGAGGGGTTCTTAAAAAAACAAAACAAAACAAAAAAAAAACCTCCGGCACCCCCCATGTATTTGCCCAGGGCACCAAACTGGCTAGGACCATACTTGGAGATGCTGGTGCTCTAGTGCTACATCTAATCATATGCATAAGCATTATATACAAAACCTTAATAAAGTTGTCCTAAACAATACAGTGGACTTTACACAACATCAGTTTCAATCAAGCAAAATTGTTAGAAAGTTGCAAGTGTGAAGCCAGGCTTCCATATTGGTCCCATAAGTACAATAAAAGATAAAGCCAAGCACCTGGTGTGTTTTCACCTCCATAAGAAACATGTAGATGTGGCATTAATATTAAATAACCATTCTACAGCTCTAAAGTGAAGGGTGAAACTTTGCTCCAGCTGCTCCCCCTTCGATTGTGTTATGCTATTCTAACTATCCCAGTAAAGCTGCAGTCATTGCTGTTGTGCTCCTGAGCTATGGTGGCATTATTAGGACCCCTGGAGAGGAAACAGGGTAACAGCAGCAAGTTGTCTACACACTTTAATGAAGCCAAGATGCTCTGAATATAAGACTCCAAAGGTTAACTAAATATTTCCGCTTGTTTTTCTTGGGTTCTGCGTAATTGGTTCTTCTGGAAAAAGAGTGGCAGACTGAAAACTCCAGTCATTAAATTGGAGCAGTGCAGCACAGCGAGACACAGTCAGAGAGTCAGCTTTTACTACGCAATAGCTGCTTGTCCAACGCAATGTGTTTTTATTTCCACCTACTGCATCTGGACAGCTTTGATGATTCAGTTCCACACCGCGAGAACCTGTGCTAAGCTTCTACATTTCTCATTGTGTTCTGGATACATCAAGTGCCCTTTTAACTGGGACTCTTAAAATATTTGAGTAAATGACTATAAACAGTATAAACAGTGTGAATCTCTCAGAGCTACAACTGTCACATTCCTAATATCAACACTATTGAACCAGTGACAACATCAAAAGTGTCTTACCTGGACCGAGCAGAACCAGAACTGGACTGTTACTCAGTACAAAGTCCTCTTTTCAGATCAGACTGAATTGTACATATTTTTCTGTCTGAAATGGATATCTGATATTCATTATATTACTTTTGAAATATCCTATAACTAGAGATTATAAAAGTAATGTAATGTTGTAGACAGGTTCCATATTTGGCAAAGAAACCAGGCAGGGCTGTACACTATCACCACAGCTGTTAATGGTACAATGAATGTATAATGAAGCAGGACTAATGGAAGAAAATCAAGGACTCATAATGGATGTAAAAATCTATAACCTTCAACATGTGGATGACAACACAATATGAAATCGTAGACATGAAGGAGGGGTGGATCCAAGCAGTGGCTTGAATTGTCACCCCCGAACCTGTTGATTGTCCACAAGAATGTTTGAAGTGCTGATCTACCACATAACCAACTTTCAGGAGAACAACTGGAGAACTGTAGGTGAACTGCCCAGAAGCAGAACATGCTGGCTTCTGATTGGAATTTCCCGTTCCACCTTAAATGGTTATATTCAGGCTCCTGGTAAAGCTAGCATGTTACCTAGACCATCACCTTTATAATCACTTGTGATTCATTAAATATCACTTTGTGCTGTTTCAATGAGAACTGAGGGTAAACTCCTCCTAAGAGCAAAGGGGCCCACTCTTATGTGATAAAGGGATCCCCTGCCCAACCACCTCAATGTTTGTTAGCCAACATTTGTTTGTTTGGTCTCCCACCCTGCCCCTGCATCTGCCCCTGCCCTTACGCCACCACACAGCAACTCAGTCCCACCTCAGTCAAAATTTTCTGGATCCATCCCTGACGTGAAGTAATACACTGAACAATGGATTCTGAAGAACCAGCTCTTTAACCACAGTGAAGTGAAAGTGCACAATCATTGACATTGTGCTTGCTCAGAGGAATTTGACCTCTGCATTTAACCCATCTGTGCAGTGAAACACACATACACACATTAGGGGCAGTGAGCACATGTGCCTGAAGCAGTGGGTAGATCCAGTCCTCAGCACATTTACAGCCTTGCTCAAGTTCACTTCAGTCACGTCAAGCCAGGGGATTGAACCGGCAAGTGTCCACAAGACCGGATCGCTATACCCACTAGGCCACGACTGCCTGCACTTAGGAATTTGGCCACACACACAATCACACACTAGGGGCCTGTGAGCACACAGATTAATTGCCATCTCCATGATCTGCAGTGCCCAGGGAACTGTTGCAGGTTAGAGGCCTTGCTCAAGGGCACATGGTTCAGGGGAATTCACCTGTAACTTTAAGGTCCCAAGTGCACTGTTAGGCCACAGCTACTCCCTTACTACTTATGCCACCATGGACAAGCTTAGCCGTCTTCATGCCACCACACCAACTCGTAATTTTGGTATGCACACACAGATGCAAAGAAATAAGGGAGCATCTAATTGACCATTTAGTAATGTCTAGAATATTCTAAGATGTACATTTGCTACAAAGTGATTCCAGTGATATTACAAGCACATATTTGGTGGAATCCGTTTGAAATTCACTCAGGAGCCCAAGGACACAGCACGGTTGAGACGCCCTACTAATCAACATCTCCATTTCTGCTCCATTGATTCCAGCAGCCTCATGAGAGGAGCTCCAGCCAAGCTCTGTCCACTTACTATATTTACCCACTGGATTTGCTAGTGCTCCAATTTATATGTATATGTATCTGTACCTGTATCCCCAAGGACAACAGAGACAAAAAGAAATAGAGAGAGAGGGTGATGCTGTTAAATGATAAAAAAAATGATGTCAGTGTGTACTTTAATCAAGATTGAAGGACAAACGTGTTCACAGCGCACAGCCAAGCAACAGAATGTGATTAGCGCTCTGGCAGATGGGAACCTGGTCTAATTTAGCCAAAAGACCAACAGGTAACGTCAAAGGAGCCAAGCAAATAAGACAGACATTCAGCTCACAGCTTTACGATCCATTGTCATCTAGTTGGATTTTGAGCTTGTGAAGAATTTAATCTGATTTCACAAAACTGAGCAGTCAGTTTCTTGGACATGTAGCTAACAATGGATGCAGTTTAATGTGTATCTCTCAGTGGGAGAGACATAAAGGGGGCGAGGGAGTTTGGGGGGCATACAGGGTATGCACATGATGTCAATGTTGGCAAGAGAAACTGTTACTGTAATGAGTGGCACCTCTAGCAGTGTGAATGCTTTGAAAAGCAGGGAAGGAACTATGTCAGAGGTTAGAGGGGGTAATCTTTGGGAGGGGTTACGAACAAATGAAGCGAACGAATGAAGAATGGTTTGGGGGGCAAAAAAAAACAAACAAATGTTGGCAGACGTCAAGGCGTTTTAGGCTGAGGGAGTACTTTATCACTTAAGAGGGGGCCCAGTTGCTCTTATGAGGGATCCAGAATCCACAGTTTGTCCTCAATTCTCACTCTGTAAAAGCACAAAAACATCTAAAATGGGGAAGAGTTGCAATGTAATTGACTGCAGATTCAGAGCTTCCTTTACACAGACTGCTAAACAAACTCTCCCTGTCTTCTCTGCAGTTATCTAAGGTACCACTGGAGGTCCAGTCTTTCTCTGACAGCCGTTTGCCTGCACTAATATAGCTACAGCATTACTGTGTGTCATTGTTCGCTACCAACAGAGTAAGCCAAGCTATCATACAGTTTTCCAAATAAATGTAATTAAGTGCAAATATTTGTACAATCCTGTCCACAGACAATCAGAACATCCACTGGTGTCTTTATCAATTCAAGTTGACCTACAAATCCAGCCTTGAAGTGCAACCAAGTGTCCAGGCTTTGTTAGGTGTATTTCCTCAGGTATGTGTAAATGCCAGGAAGCATCAGGACTCCTGGCCACAAACAACAGGGGTGTAACAATCCATTCAATGGGATTCATTTCGCAATACTGAGTATACAATATTTAATAATAAAATTTGAATGAAGAAAAATAATGAAGTATAAACAATGAAAAATACTAATGTATATATTTTTTTCTTGCATATCTTTTTAAACAAAAAAAGTCCCTCACAATTCAAAGATATAGTTACTAATGAAGGTTTAAAATTGTAAATGTCTTAATTAAGTGAAAAATGTCCTTTAGCGATGCAAAATAATGTGCAAAAATGTAAACAATTTACAGTGTCCATAACACAAAATAAGAAACTGTAAGGCTACTACGGAGACTACAGAGTGCAGTGTTTGGAAGTGGGAAGTTCATGGTGTGGGCTAAAGTCAAGCAATGGACATCTGGTGAAGTCCAACTGTCATTAATTTAAGTGTATAATCTCTTTATTATTTTTTTGTTATTTCTGATAATAAAACGGTCATGTTGCAGAATGTTTCACCACTCAGTCTGACTGAGTGTGTGTTAGTGTGATGTCAATGTATGACTCTATTGCCCCTCCGCCCTTCAGGAAGACTCACAGTTGTGACTAAGTGTAAATCAGTAATAAAACAGTAATTATATGTTTTAAATATTCTTTACCAGACTGTGGTAGTGTTCATATGACAGAAATCAGGACTCACTGTAACTCACACTGCATCACTTTTCCGTCAAGTAAAGCAATAACTTCAGCTTCAAACTCCACTGACCAAAAGGAAAGTGACCATCAAAACAATTGCAGAGATGACAGATGAGAAAGTGACCGTGAATAAAATGTGATAGGATGAGAAGAGCTCCGACATGGACAGAAAATGAGAGGCAGCAGGACAGCAGGCCAACCAACCCGAGGGAGACTGATTACACACAGTATCGGTCCAGCAGAACTATATATATAATCCTATATTCTCCAAGAAAGTTTTGCTCTTCAGCTGTTAAATAGAAATAAGCTGTTATTTTTAGTTGGAAGCTATTATCCAAATGCAAAATGAGACGACTGTCCATACTGTTATTTATTAAGTGATCAGATCAGATTTACGTGTCTGGACATCACAATTCTATCTGCATGGGTTGTTGTGGTAATGGCGTAGGCATCAATAACTACAGCTCCATACCTGGTGACGTTGCCAGGTATGGAGTTTTCCTGCAAAATTTAGCTATTTATTAAATTACAACATAGTCACTTAAAATGCAAGAAGCCTGCTTCAGATCTTTATCTGAGCTTCGGGTCTTAGTAAAAGACTTCAGAAGGAGAAAAGGCATTCACAAGGATCTGACAAAGCCTTTTTCAATGTCACTGAATTATTGCTACATTTTGCCACTAATTCTCACAGGTAATACTTTACTTTTCAAATACTTGTTTTCTAGCCCAGTGTAAGTCCTCATCAAGCTGAGTCAACTCCAGGCGTAAGCTAGACTTAATTCGGGTAATGAAGACCTTCAGAGACATCTGAATATCCCACTTTGGATCTGTTTGATATGAACTCTATGGATATGGACCAAGACTGGGCACCCCTGTTGTATAAACACAATAGTATTGGAACACCCACTCATTCAATATTTCTTCTTAAATCTATAAAAAAGAGTTTATCAAGCTTTTGCTGGAGTAACTACCTCTCCAGGGAAGGTTTTCTACAACGTTGCTGTGAGGCTTTAATTGCATTCAGGTGAAAAGAGCATCAGGATGTTGGATGCTCACCTCCATCTCATCACCAACTCATCCCAAAAGTACTGAACGGAGCAGAGAACACAGTTCCACTGCTCCACAGCTCAATGCTGTGCCCTCTAGCCCACACCTGGTGCCAACAGGTTGATGTTTAGTCCTATTCTATTGGCAGTATTTCTCTATTAGATCAGCTGTTTGTGCATTTGTACATCTGTCTCAGCTTCAAGTAGTTGAATACATTCATTAGAAGGGCTGTCCACACACTTTTGTACATACAGTGTAGATCCACTGAAAGATCTACAGCATGAAGCCAAAATGGTTCTTCTATAGCATCACTCTGAAAAACCTTTATTTTGTGTGTGATGGATGTGATGTGACATAAATCTGGTTGACGTCCCTCGAGAAGAGAAGCTGATGCTGATGCTGATGCTCCACAGGGACGATTCTGTCAAATTTAGGACCATAAACAAACCCTCAAACATTTCCTTCAGTGCTGCAGCTGACACTGCTGTTCTTTGAACCTTGAACAAACAACTGTGGACCATACTCGCTCCCCGTGGTGTACGGCCTTCAGCCCAATATATCTGTAACTGCCATCTGTGTTTTCTGTTTACTGAGAGCTATGACACTCATGGACTGGCAAGGCTCCTCAGTGGTGCTTAGCTTTGATATACAGTATTATACACTCTACACTCATTTTTCCATTTTAGCTCCACTGAGCATAGAGGTGCACTTTGTACACACAGTAGTATATCTGTTTCTCTGTATACTTTGTTCCCCTTGTTCTTCTGGTCAGAACCCCCACAGGACCACCTCAGAGCAGGTGGATCATTCTCAGCACTGCAGTGACACTGTGGTGATGTGTTACTGTGTGATCTGGTACAAGTGAAAATAGTGACCAACCAGCCAACAGTGTCACCAGTGAAGGACTAGAGGACCAACACAGACTGTGCTGAGCTGCTGTCTCTGACTTTACATCTACAAGCTGGACCAACAAGGTAGGTGTGTCTAACAGCAGCTCACACACTAACACACCACCACCACATCAGTGTCACTGAGAATGATCCATCACCCAAATAATATCTGTTCTGTGGAGAACCTGTGGGGGTCCTGACTTTTGAAGAACAGGGTTAACAACATATACAGAGAAACTACTGTCTGCACCTATATGTCAACGAAGCTAAAATGGACAATACAAGGAGATGCTCATAATATTCTGACTTCAAACTTCTACTTTTGTGATATTTTATGCAATATGCTTTGAGTTTAACAGGGCTGGGACATCACACATGACAAGAGACAGGGTTTGCTAGCGAGCACAACAGTAAAACCATCATCATGGGTAAAGGACGTGATGTGACTTGTGTCCAAAATGGCTGATAACAGGGAACCAGGTGAAGTGTGTTGGTGGTAGCATCTCAGAAACCACTAACTTTGTGGGAAAAGACTTCTCGTACATGAGTGTCTTCCAAATGCACAACATCTGTGATCCACAGGTGCCAGAGAGGAACGATGATTCCAGCTAATGGTACCTCTGAAGCTCTGCTGCAGTTTGAATGGGCATGAGTGTCTCCGGATACCTTCCGTCACTTAATACAGTCCATACCATGATGTCTGGCTAGTGCCATCCAAGCCAAGGGTGGTTATAACATTCTGATATCACTGTGTATATACTGCAGTAGTGACCATATTAACAGACCTTTTAATTTTAAGAATAAAGCCATCAGTTTGTTTTAGGGTTATTTGTATTTATATGAAATTCCAGAAGAATAACCCTGAGAACGTAATAAAACTGTAAAGGGTTCAAATTAACCTGCGCATCTACCCGAGTCAGCAAATCCTGGTTACTTCACTTCTGATGCAAAAGAGGAAAAACAAAGTGGATTCTTATGGCTTTAAATAACATGAGGATGTATACGCTTCTCCACGCATTAGTCATTTTAAGCATAATTTGATACCTCAAGCGTAGGAGAAAGATCAGTTTGGAGTTAACGCTACGATCCTCCCACAGTCACCATTAGGCGTGATTCATCAGGTCATCCAGGACACTTTCTAGTGTGACTTTCCAACAATCTGTGGCCTTCTCATCTCAAAGCCACAGGGGATTGTGGGAGTTTTTGACAGAAAATGGAATCATTTGATCTGGTACGAGAAACACTGAGAGTCACCGAAGCTTTAAAAGCACAGGCTCGGATGCCTTTGTGTCCCATTTCTCTGGCAGAGAGAGGTCTTCAGTTCTCTTTATGACACAGCTGGGGTGATGGCCAGAACCTTTGGTCATGCCTGAAGGGATGGCTCAGAGAAGATCATTGATCTGATCCTGGGAGATGACTCATATGCCTCATGTTGAACACCGGGGTGAGGTTCTGCTCTGATGAGGCCTTGGCTTCTATCGGTGATGTGATCCACTGAAAATATGATGGTTTAATAACAGTCTGCAGTTGGGAAGGTTGAAGTGATGAAGTAGACGTATGTGGTTTCTGTTGCTCCTTGACATGCAAAGCATTGTCCATTTCTCAATTTAGGTCTGCATTTGTGCTATGCTAATTAGTGGCCACAAGGTTCTGGTACGTTAGCCGCTACAGAGCAAACTCCGAGTTCAAGGTCACGCGTCTGGTTCTAGACGTCAAGGCATAAAAACAAAGTAACATTGATCACTGTTGTCAACTTCTATCTAAAGCTGTGTCTCTAAACTCTGTGCTAGTTTTAATTTGACGTTGACACACAAAGTAAAAACAGATGATAATTTAAATGATATAAAAGTCTGATTTACATGTAGCAAGACAGAAGATGGGAGCCACACAACGCAGAAGTAGCCAACACTGCCCCCTAATGGACAAAAAAGGAGCTCATCACTGCTTTTTGTTGTAAGTAGTTGTATATCAGCTTCACGTAATTTTACCATCATATGTTCACATTTACAACGTTAACATGTCACATGTCTTTAAAATACTTGTTTATTTTTTGTTGTAAAGGAAAAACATGACAAATCAACATTTATACTTAGAGATCATTTACATATATCAGTCTTAAAGGCACAGTAACAAATATAGTCCATTCTAACAGTGTGGGCTTGGAAAACTGTTTTTAGACAAATATAAAACTTTAACACATAAAAACATTACAATATGGTCTCTTTAATTATATAATACAATTTAAGTCAAATATACAGACTGATGATGATATAATAACTCTACTCTTCTAAAAGTTACATCTTATAGCAGTTAATTCAACATGACTGATGGTTTTATTGTGAAAATGCTGTTGTGTTACAGCTGACAGAATCTATTAAGCAACATAGTCTGTTTAATGGTTAAGTAGAAGAAAATTCATTCTTCATGTTCTTCTCTAACAGTGTTGAGTTTCAAATTTGGGAAAACATCGAGGTGTTGCTCTTCAAAGGCATGAGATGTTCTCTAGAACAGGTACTAACCACCAGTGCGATAAATAAGTCATCAAAGCCTGGTGTGATGAAACCGCACAGAGACAAATGAATCAAAAGAGTGAACAGTGTGAGTCCCGGGATTCACCCTGTTGAGCTGATACTGCCTGACAGTTTGTCAAGCTGTGAGAGTTGAGCTTGACCTTTCTGGAAAATGAAAACATGAGGCTGGACCTGGCTTGAGGGCAGAGATGCTGGGAGAAGGTCATGAGTTCTGATGAAGTAAGGAGAAAACATCATGGAAGGAATTCCTTTCCCAAAAAAGCCTTCCTATGTAGGACGTTCTAGGAAATGCTTAGGGGCTTTTTGTGAGGACCTGGCTTGAGAGCAGAGGAACCCTTAGAGAAGGTCAAGAGTTCTGAAGAGGTAAAGAGGGGGTTTACAGGAAGGTACACCTCTCCCAAAAACACCTTCCTATGAAGCAACGTCTTGGAAATGCTCAGGGGCCATTCATGATGGATGTCCTGGCTTGAGGAAAGAGATGCTGGGAGAAGGTCATGAGTTCTAATGAGGTAAGGAGAAAGTTTAATGGAAATAATTCCTTATCCTATAAAGGATGTTCTAGAAAATGCTCAGGGGCTTTTTGTGAGGACCTGAGAGCAGAGGAAGCCTGGGAGAAGATCATGAGTTCTGGTGTTGTAAGAAGGGGGGTTTAAAGAAAATAATGCCTCTTCCAACATCCCTTCCTATGAAGGATGTTCTGAGAAACACTCAGGAGCTTTTCTTGATGACCTGACTTGAGGGCAGAGAGATGCTGGTAAGTTCTCAAGAGGTAAGGATGAAGCTCAAATGAACAATGCCTCTCCAAAAGTGCCTTCCTATGAAGGAAGGTCAGGGAAAGGCTCAGGCACGATTACAGAAACGTCAAGAGAAGCCGAACCCTAATAGTAACCCTAAATCCATTTTCTGTTGGCATGGAACCAACAAGACCTGTGATGGTGTCATATGATTTCTGGAACCAAGATGTTAGTAGCAGATCCATAAAGTCATGTAAGGAGCTGCCATAGGTTGGAGTTTTTGCTCCATCCCATTGATGCTCAATGGGAGGCCATTGTAAGTAGGTCCTGACCAGGGCTGCATGGGCGCACCTCACAAACTTTGCACGTATTTGATATATTACATTGTTCCAATAATATTTTACAACACAGGGCACGTAAACAGACCAAGGCATCCAGAACTGACCTGTATAGTCAGCAGTAAACCCACTCATGGAGGTAAAGACCATAGATGCTAAACAAACTCTGAAAATCTGGTGCACTAAAGAGCATTTATTCTTGGCTTTCTCACGATAAAAATAAACCTTGGTAAGCAAAAGAGCCTCAGTTTAAGACCTAGGGGCTGACATGATTAGCCACTGACACACAAAGTTTCTCTGACCTACATTCAAAAGAATCTCTTTAAGGCATAAACAGTACACACCAGTCACCTACCATTCAGGGATAGGTCAAGCTCTATAACATTATGAATATGCACAAAGTCAAAACTTGAGTCATCAGCGCAAAGCCAAAAGGGACAACATTGTTCAAAATGGAGCTGTAAACATGTGCCATCCTCACCAAGGCATCCTCAGGACAATATCTAATTAAGCAATAAAAATGAGTGCTAACAAAGCAATCAAAGCTGTTCTGGTGTCATGCTTAATTAGTATCATTAGTCTTGGATGTGAAGATGAAGAAGACATGTGTTTAACATACAAAATCTGTTATAATAATGGATGAAAAACTATCTAATGGACTTTTGTGGCACCTCACTACAAAGATGTCATCAGGATAGGAGCAATAGGGCGACACCAATGATATCAGTGATGATTGACAATATGACGATGATGATGTGTCAATGGCAATGACTGCTGTTGTGACGTTAAACAAAATTGTGAAAATATTATATTTCATAGCTTCTGTAGCACCTTCAATATGTTGGAAGATACAGTCCTCTTCAGTTACTAGAACCTAGGGTATCATTAGTTGTAGATGAAGACCCACATTTGTTTTGCCTCCTCTGTGCCAACAGATTATTTGGAAAACAGGAGCAAGGCTGAACAACATCCTGGAATGGGAAGATCTCAATGATAAAAGCTAGAACATTTGACTGACACCACCACAAGACTCCAAGAATAAATATCGTAAAAGATAGTTACAATGTCAGATGAGGGTCAATGAAAATACAGGGTTTTATATACAACATAAAGATGAGAACCTGAGGACACTTGGAGGGTGTAGCTTCACAAAGGCACCAGGTGATACATATAAGAACAGGCAGAATCAATGGCAGATAAAAACTAAAACATAAAAGAAGCTCATAGAGAAAAATCCAAGCAAAAACAAGCCATTATCTGCTTATATTATCAATGATCTTCATATTTTAATTAGAAAATATCATCTTAATTATTGTTAAATATCACCCAGGTCTACATCAGGAGTGTTCCTAGCTCAAACTGTAACCAGGCCACCCAAAAACAACACTGACTACGCCCCTGTTTCTAATGTTGTATATGCTATTGAAATTCTTGCATCAGATCTGAAAGAACCCGAAGAAAATCAATGCTGTCAAAGAGTTGCAGCTTTTTTATCCCACTCTGAAGAGTTTTTCTCAATGAATGTCATTAGCCTAGGATAGCCTAAGAAAAAAGAAGATGAAGACAGGGGCGAAGGTGGAGTTTCAAAAGCATGCTTTAACTCAGAGGTGGTGAAATCAGTCGAGATGTTTGGAGTCAAAATGTAGCCTTTTATTTAGAGGCTATCGCTGCTATCAGCAGAACCCAATAGTCACCTAAAAAATCTAAATATGTAATCGAAAGTTCTCAAAAACGGTATCCAGACTAGGACACAGTATTCTAGATCAGCTCCTTCCAAAACGTACTATGGTTGTTCAGACACTACCATTGTATAAACAGCCTGATTCAGTACAATGGATCGTCAAGGTACTGGGTATTATGGCACTGCCACTTAAAAAAGAACCATGGAGGAATTATCACAAAAGAACCTTGTTGCCCAATATCTGCAGCTGTCAGATTATAGGCCGGTGCCCATCCAGCCTTCTTCATCAGTGGCCTGCTACTGCAGTGAGACTTTACAGCCCTCAGTTATCCTCGTGAACACAGCACAGGACGTTGTTTATTTCACCCCGAGAACTGTGCAGAGATCTGTGTATAATGTATCAGCGCACAGTACAGGACAAAGTGTTCACAGTGTGAATGTACTAGATAATGAACTCCATTCAAAAGATACGACAGAAAAAGAAATCTGCCAAAAAAAGCAGGTCTCTATGCAGACATCACCGCCTGAGCAGGAGAAAAGAACTGCACACTGGACATTTTCAGCACATGTTGTAACATCAGTCTTTTTCACACAGACTGAGGTATATTTAATCCAAATTCCAGCACCAGATCTTCATTAGCATTAAAGTCATTCACCGTTGTTTGGGTAAAGAAGCAAACAGGACACCCTGTACTTTTCAACAGGGAACACTCACAGGTTAAATTTATAGAGTGTTAAGACCAATATGTGTTTTAAAAGCCTATTTTAGACAGACTGTGTTCCTCCTAGAACATTTTCCATCAAAGCTGTCTTAGCGCTGCAGTGACACTGATGTGGTGGTGGTGTGTTAGTGTGTGTTAAAGTGTATCAGACACAGCTGCTGGAGTGAAAATAGTGCACCAACAGAGTCCTGTGAGCGCCAATGAAGGACGAGAGGTCAACACAAACTGTTTCTGACTTTACATCTACAAGATGGACAGTGAGTGAACACAGTGGTTAACATCTCCAGCAGCTCACACACTAACACACATCACCACATCAGTGTCACAATGTTGAGAATGATCCATCAGCCAAAATAATGATCACTGATGAACAGGAGGCATTAGTCATCAGCTGTGATTGTTTACATCAGTGACGGGGCTTTTTATTGACTTCCTGGTGGAGCCATCTCACAGTTCTGCCTGTGCAGACAATACTCCGCTAGTAAAACAGCAGTGTTTTGTAAGGGTTACCCTGTCCTGACCTAAATCTCCTCTTTCTAGTCCCTGGCTTAATTTCCACTGAAATGTGTGGCTTTAGTGTGGTGTGTTAGTGTGTATGAGTGAATCATAGCTGCTGATGTTTTTAAACACCTCAGTGTCACTAATGAAGTGAAAATGTGCACCAACCAGTCAACAGTGTCACCAGTGAAGGACTAGAGGACCAACACAAACTGTGCTGAGCTGCTGTCTCTGACTTTACAAGCTGGACCAACATGGTAGGTGTGTGTAATGGAGAGGACAGTGAGTGAACACCTGCTCTGTGGGGTCCTGACCATTGAACGTATAGAGAAACAGATGTACTGCTGTCTGTACAAAGTGCACTTATACGGTCAGTGGAGCTATAATGGACAAAGAGATACGAAGTATGTGTACCTAATGAAGTGGCCAGTGGGTGTATAAGACCAAAAAAAATACACACTGACCTAATATTCTTTGCCTGCATCTTACCAACTCTAAGCGGTTTGATTTTCCAGTCCTATCAGGCACATGATTTATAACACAACACACTGGCTAAAAGTCCAGAAATCAAACCTTTAGACCCACTGGAACCAAATATCAATCAAATGTGTAATTCCTGGTATAACACTGCTGGCCAAGCTAGTTAAGAAGCAGTGGGCTTATGGGACTTGTGTTGGCTTAGAAATCAAGAGTTTCATCAATAACTGCAGCATTACTGTTGCACCCTATAGACTGCAGCACCTCTCTCCATCATTATTACCAGGAAAACTTCACTGACTTCTCTGTAAATCCTTATAGAAAACTGTCCACTCAGCGGATTCTGCCCTCATCAGTTATCTCCAAGACTTGAAAGAGGAAATAAATATGAAAAAGTGTTGAAAATACAAGTAAAAATTGACAAAATGACAAAAACTTTGTGTTCTTTTGTGTTCTTCAAACAACAGCATATTTATTGACTGATTTGAGAAGTTTGAGACATTTGACTTGTCTTTAGAGCTTTGAAAGGATGCCAAACGTCTCTAATTCTGTCTTTACTATTCTATTACTGTTCTATTATTTAAAGTTAGAGCTTCTCATAAAACAGGTGCAGTGTTGTATGTTACATGCTTTCCATTCAGATTTCCATCAGTGAACCAGATCTTTGTCAGTGAAAAGTCTCAGAATTAAGTGCTCTAAACAAGCAGAAGCACAAGTTCAACTTATGAATATTACTACAATACTCCATTACTGAACTCAATGTTATAATCACACGTCAATAAACTAGTATACTCACACATATCAGTAAACTAGTATATTCACCTAGTATACTCACACAAAGTAATAAACCAGTATACTCACACAAATCAATAAATAATCTACTGACCAAGTATACTTACCTAACGTAACATACACAAACACAAATGAATAAACTGGTATACTCAACTAGTATACTCACACACACAAATGAATAAACTAGTATACTCAACTAGTATACTCACACAAACAAATGAATAAACTAGTATACTCAACTAGTACACTCACACACACAAATGAATAAACTAGTATACTCAACTAGTATACTCACACAAACAAATGAATAAACTAGTATACTCAACTAGTACACTTACACACACAAATGAATAAACTAGTATACTCAACTAGTACACTCACACACACAAATGAATAAACTAGTATACTCAACTAGTATACTCACACACACAAATGAATAAACTAGTATACTCAACTAGTACACTCACACACACAAATGAATAAACTAGTATACTCAACTAGTATACTCACACAAACAAATGAATAAACTAGTATACTCAACTAGTACACTTACACACACAAATGAATAAACTAGTATACTCAACTAGTACACTCACACACACAAATGAATAAACTAGTATACTCAACTAGTATACTCACACACACAAATGAATAAACTAGTATACTCAACTAGTACACTCACACACACAAATGAATAAACTAGTATACTCAACTAGTATACTCACACAAACAAATGAATAAACTAGTATACTCAACTAGTATACTCACACAAATGAATAAACTAGTATACTCAACTAGTATACTCACACAAACAAATGAATAAACTAGTATACTCAACTAGTATACTCACACAAAGTAATAAACCAGTATACTCACACAAATCAATAAATGAATCTACTGACCAAGTATACTCACCTAACGTAACATACACACAAATGAATAAACTAGTATACTCACCTATAAACCACACACACACACACAAACACACACACACAGCATGTTTCTGGCAGAAACACAGTGAAAATGATCTTCTAATTTGATGAGATTATCAACATCATTACATCTTTGCTGAGTTTTCTACACACTAACCCACATCACACTTTATAAACAAATGCCCCAAATCATTTCAAAGTAATCTTCTAATAACTTTTTAATAATATTTCTCTGTTAGTCTTCCACTGAGCACAGAACAGAGAAAATTCCCTTTATTTAGAGTCGGTTATTCAATCTGAAGTAAAGATGAATATGATTATTTAAGCTGAAGCTGTATTTTAATTAGTATTTGGCATTTAAATTGACGGACGTCTGAATCCTGTTCAGTCGTGCACGCAGAGTTCTGCGTGAAGCCATCAGACTGTTTTCTTTTCGTTATGCTGGGAGACGGATGGCGGCTGCATACCAAATCGTTCCTTTGGTCAGTCAAGCGGACAGTCAATCGCCTTTGCGAGCCACTGACAGCGCGACTTGAGGAGATAGTTTGGTGAACAAGCTACTCAAATTTACACATTTTTCCCTTTTAATCCAAATGTAGTCAATCAGCCAAGAAAAGTTTAGCGTCCAGAGTTTGTCTCCTGGAGGACAGCAGCTATGAGGCTAATTTAGCAAACGAGTAAAGAATTCTAAATCATTCAGTTGTGCATCATCCATATATCCTCACTGGCCACACTTATGTCTCCACTCTTTGTCCATTTTA
>BRDA01045038.1:0-15125 GCA_036984385.1 Crenuchus spilurus
CAGGGCTTCTGATTGGGGAAGGTTTTTATTGTTCTATGAGTGGTCACTGTGTCCACACAGCTGTTAATGTGGTCCAGGACAGAGTTGGTGTAAGAATCAATGTTAATGTGAAAGTCTGTGGTGGTATAGAATACTACAGAAAAGAATGGGACAACATTCCTCTCCCAAAACTCCAGCAACTGGTCTCCTTACTTCCCTGATGTATACAGACTGTTGTTAAAATAAGATGGGATGCTACACAATGGTGGATCCAAGAAGTCTCTCTTTCAACATGTGTTCTGTGTACTATTGTGAATAAAATGTGTCAATTACATTTGCTAATTATTATTCTGTTTTCATTTACATTTTACACAGCCTCCCATTATTTTAGGAATTGTGGTTGTGTATAATAATAATAATAATAATAATAATAATAATAATAATAATAATAATACAAAGATGTAATAAAAGTCAGGAAAAAAAATCACAAGAAAAAAAAAATGAGTACTGTGCTAAAGTGTTAGGCACCTGAACATGTTATTTAAAACTATTTATCTTGGCCATAAGTTTTGTTTTACTTATAAAAACAACATGTACTTTTAGAATAAATGCAACATAAATACCGTCAAAGTTATTGTTCTGAATAAATACTTGATATGTATACTTGATACTTGATATGTGTCCTAGTTTCAAGAAATAAGTTTGATTCCATCCAAATGTTTCCACAATTGCTCCTAAGGCATTGAATGAATTTGCTAAATTCCTCGCCAGCACACTTGCTTTAACATAAAACCTGGTTAAAATGACTGTTGCTGAAAGTTGAAATGATAAAATTATCTACAAACTGCATGAAGTTAAAGTTGACACAGTTTATTTTTATTTTAAGCAACTTTTGAAATTTTTAAAAGAACAAAAAATTACCGAAGGGCATGAATCAAAACTTTGAGCACCCTGCATGTTTGTACCTACTTAGTACACCTATCCATTCTTCCTTGCATAAGTCTTCCAGTTCAGAGAGATTCCTGGGCTGTCTTGCATGCATTGCTCTTCTGATGTGTATCCACAGATTTTCATTGATTTTCAGATCAGGGGACTATAGAGGCCATGGTAAAACCTTCAGCTTGCATATTTTGAGGTGGTTTATAATGGCTTTTGAGGTGTTTTGAGAATCATCCATGTGCAGAGCCGTTCTCTTTTCAGCATTAGCTGTGTACAGATGGTATGTTTGCTTCCAGAATTTGCTGGAATTTCAATGAATCCATTCTTCCCTCTACCTGTGAAATGTTCCCCATTTTGCAGTCAAGCGTGGGTATTAATTTCCCTTTCTAGCAATACTACAAGCAGCTGTATCTGAAATGTTTCCTGCTGAAACTGAACTTGAACTGAAGAAATGGCAACCTCAAAATAGTTTTTTCTATCTTCTTATAGTCTTCTCCTGCTATGTGGGCCTCAACCATTTTCATTTTCAGAGTGCTAGGCAGCAGCTTAGCAGAATCCATTGCTATTGTTTTTTGGGACAAGGTTAGAGGAGTCTGGGTATTTATAAAGCTTTGAAACTTGCATCAACTGGACTTTCCTAAGGATGACTGTGAACAAGCCATAACCCTAACAGGCTAATTAAGGTCTGAGACCTTGATCAGAGTTATCGAGCGCTCAAATCTCTTAGGGTTCCTATACTTTTGCAAGGTACTCTTCTCACTCTAAAATTGTACAAAACCAAAATAATACACTGATATTACTTAAGATGGGGAAAAGTGTTTCATCCTTGACTTTATGCCTTTTGAACATTGGTTTTAATGTTGATACTGTTTGAATAGCAGTTTATACAAAATTTAAAAAATAAATATTCTAATAATGTGAATTGTGAATTTCTTAGTCTATAATTCATAATACCAACAACAGTTTTAATGATATTCTAATCTTTTGATGCGTTCTGAATATATAATCTACACATATCATCATGAAAAGACACATGACAGGAAAGCAAATGACTATACAGTCATATATAGTTATTAGCTTTGAAAGTCTTTCCTGTCTTGTGTTTCTGTGGTTTTGACCTGATCTGTTGACACAGCAGCTCTGTTTCTGCCCTGCTGGGCAGGCAGAGTAGGCCTGCTGTCTGTTTACTGGTCACTATTGTGTGCATTTCCTCACAATGCCTTTGGAAGTTTGTGGCCCATCTGACAGCAGTGGACAACCTGGGCTTTTTGGCCTGATCTTTGAAGTTTATTTATGTAATGAAGCCTACAACAAATCATATATGATCCATATATTGCAATAATTTTTGTCCTTGCCCGAAAAGTACAGGAAAATTCTAAATTTAAGCATGGTTCTAACATTTTCCATTCACTTAACCTCGCAAGATGAAATATGCAATGAGCGAAAGCTCAAGAGTGGTGCAACAATAATAAAATAAATAATAAATAGTCTAGAAAATGATAATAATCATGTAGTGATTATCTGCATAATGAACATTAAACAGCTAATCAATCAGTAAGAAAGTCATAAACTCAAAATATTGGTAGAGCATAACGTGGACATGAAGTGACGTGCGTCATTGTGCTACAGAAATGATGGAACCTGTAGACGGTCAGCCAGTTTCAGCAGTAGAGTGCACACACACACACACACACACACACACACACTGAGGGGCAATTTCAGCATCTCCAGTTCACGTGACAGCATGTGTTTGTGGGAGGAAAGCGGAGCTGCTCCTCTGTGCTGCTCTAATAATTATTAATTTAAACCTAAATAATATTTTGCTGTTTTAATAAATATGTAAGTAAATTTCAAGCACTCTATATAATTAATCTGATTCATGTTAGCCCTGTAGGCAGGAGCAGGACCAAAGCTGCTGATGTTTTGGTGGAAGGAAGACGGAAATTGGCGGGAGCAGGTTTAAAACATCAGTCCCACGCAGACCTCAACTATAAAGTGTTGAATATAATGGAACACCATGCTCCACTTCCTCTATGACAGTTCTTCAATTTCCCTTCTAAACTTGATTATTATGGAGGACCAAAAATGACAAAAGTATAAATAAATAAATAAATAAATAAATGGAGGACCAAAAAATGACAAAAGTATAAATAAATTAATTTATTAATTAATTGATACATAAATCAATGAATAAATAAATAAATAATTAAATACATAAATAAATGGAGGACCAAACATGACAAAAGTATAAATAAATAAATAAATAGATATAATTTTTTTCATAAAAAAGTGTATATACTAATAATAAATGTTTTTACTTTTTTGTATTTAACATGTCTACATTTATTTATTTATGTATTTAACAAGTCTACATTTATTTATTTATGTATTTCCACATGTCTACATTTATTTATTTATGTATTTCCACTCGTGTGCATTTACTTTTCTTCAAACCGTATGTTAATTGGGTGGGCGGTCCTAACCTCATTCTAAAAGCACGATTGGTTAAAGAGTTCCGATAGTTTCCTCTCTATTAGTAAAGCCTTGGTTTACAGCGACTGTTCTCTAGCAATACTGGCCATTGGACTTAGCTAGTTAACTACAACTGATGAAATGTCTTTAAGAACAATTGCAATTGATTTCAGATCATTGGCGAATGTTTGTGAGAACCACGCGCCAAAGGACTACCTTCTCTTTCATTTAGAAAGAGTTATGGACGGATTAGCACAGATTAGCCTTGATACTGATGTGGACTATGACTAATCTCTTTCTCTCTCTCTCCGTGTGTGTGTGTGTGTGTGTGTGTGTGCGTGTGTGTGTGTGTGTGTGTGTGGTGTGAGAGTGAGAGTGTAATATAATATAGAGAGTAATATATGCAATATAACGAGTGCATTTTACAACGTGAACATTAGATGTAAATAAGAGCGTTGATTATCGCCAAGCTTTCCAAACACTTTTTAAACCGCGTCTGGATACGTAATCTACGTAGTGTGCTCGTGCATGTCAACCAAAATAGCGTCTGAAATGAGTATCCGTCTCCAATATAAACCATTATCAACACTCCAAACAGCAGCAAGCATGTCTTTTTGAAAGAAACTGTATTCTTTGTATTGTACTGGTCAGCTACATCTTTCAACTCTCTTGGCTCTTGGTGAAGGCGGTCGCACTTTCCCTCCCTCCCTTATCTCCCTGCTTCTGCTTCGCTGGGACCTGAATTTCCCGCAAGGGATTAATAAAGTATGTGTGTGTGTCTGTGTGTCTCTCTGTCTGTGTATGTCTGTCTGTCTGTCTGTCTGTGTGTGTGTCTGTCTGTCTGTCTGTGTGTGTCTGTCTGTCTGTGTCTCTGTCTGTCTGTCTGTCTGTATCTATCTATCTATCTGTATCTATCTATCTATCTATCTATCTATCTATCTATCTATCTATCTATCTATCTATCTATCTATCTATCGTTCGTTCGTTCGTTCGTTCGTTCGTTCGTTCGTTCGTTCGTAGCAGTTCTGTTAATAGCCTTCCACTCGACGCCCTTGCGGAGTTAATAGAATAGCTTAGCCAACTCGGGTTATTACAAGATATTGTTGTTCGCTTGCTTCTGTCTGGTTCACCAAACTGACCAAACGTGCTTTTACAATGAGGTTAGGAACGCCCACTCAATTAACATACGGTTTGAAGAAAAGTAAATGCACATGAGTGGAAATACATAAATAAATAAATGTAGGCATGTGGAAATACATAAATAAATAAATGTAGACATGTGGAAATAAATAAATGTAGACATGTCAAATACATAAATAAATAAATGTAGACATGTTAAATACATACAAAATTTGTTATTAGTATATACACTTTTTCATGAAAAAATGTATATCTATTTATGTATTTATTTATTTATACTTTTGTCATGTTTGGTCCTCCATTTATTTATTTATTTATTTATTTATTTATTTATTTGTTTATTTATTTATTTATTTATACTTTTGTCATTTTTGGTCCTCCATAGATTATATCCAAGTCTGAAATATGGTCCATATGTTTTCTGAGCTTGATTGAACACAAAAACAGATCAAACCACATGACTAAAAAGAAATGCTACTTTATATGGTCATATGAGAATATTTTGACCACCCCTGGATTGGAAGGAACTCGGCCGAGGACATCACTGATGCCACGTAACATGATGATGCCAGACACCTTCCTCCTTGCTCCTGTGTTTATTATAGAGGTTAACTTGTTCACGGTGGCACATTGACTGCTCTGTACCACTTGCAGGAGGCATCATTTCTCTCTGGTATCTGTGGCCCATGGGGCACCACTATTATGACATTGGGAGGCATTCAATGTATGAAAAGTCCATTCTCAGTACACTACACTACAGCTACTTTCACAGTGGCTCTAGAACAGGGGTCAGCAACCTTTAACACTCAAAGAGCCAATTGGACCCTGTTTTCACAAAAAGAAAACACTGGGAGCCGCAAATACTGTTTGACATCTAAAATGAAGATAACACTGTATATCTGTTTTTTTTTTTTTTTTTACCTCTAGGCTTTGTATGAATAGTGCATTGTTTATGAAATCCATTAAGTGCTACACAGAAAAAGACATTTTATTTATGTAATGAACACATTTTGAACATTTTGATATGGTGCTTGTACATAAATTAAATTATTATTATTAATAATTATTTAAAAATCTTAATACATTACTTACAAATTATTAATATTTTATTAATACATACTAGTTACTATTAATGATATGCTAATAACTATTAAGTGTTAATATGAATAATAAAATTAATATTAATCATTAATAAAATGTTACTACATTTTTAAATATTATTATTAAATATTAATAAAATGTTAAAAGCATGTAGCATAAAATTATCACCAAATTCTGTGTTTTTAGTGAACTTACAATTTAACACTTGTTCAGATTGTGTGGCTTGGATTTTTGCTGGGTCCTAGTGCTCGACTCGTCTCCATTTAAAATAGAGTAACATTGTTTTTGGACAGTATAAACTGCAGGGGACCAAAACTGCCTTTTGAAAAAGTGCAGGGGACATGTCCCCACTGTCACCCCATTAAATTATGTCCGTGCATGCGGAGCCGCAGTATAAGGATGAAAGAGCTGCATGTGGCTCCGGAGCCGCGGGTTGCCGACCCCTACTCTAGAACATTCAACATGCTTATCACTGTCCAAGATGCTACCACCCTTCACCCTTCATTTTTATGCCCTTTTGGACATCATTCCTTTGCTTGTAATGATCATTTTTCACTCTGCTACAACTGACTGGTGTGCTCACTTATTTATACCTGCAGTAAACCGTGTCGTCATGTGGCATCTGTGACATTCTGGGCCAAGTTCATTGCAAAGCAGGGGTGGTCATAATGTTGTGATATGACAGTGGATGTTACATTCAGTTTTATGGACAAAACAATAACAAGAAAATCTAATTTCTATTATTTTGTTAGATGTTTGACAAGAGTAACTATACAATATCTTCTCATTTTAGGTGAATCAATGCATAATTTTGTTCTTTTACATTAAATGTAGTTGTTGGCTAAAAATGTTAACTAATAGTGATTTGCCTACAACTAGAACTAATTAGACTGGTTAGGTTCTAGGTAGCTGTTATAAAGCTTAAATGCTTACAGTAAAAAAAAACTTGATCCTGGTACAAGGCTAAGCCAGCATATACACTTTTGTCAATGCATTCTTCCTACTGAGGTGCCATATGAGGCATTAAGTCTTTCATAAGTTGTAGAGAAATGATAAAATATCTGGCTGGTCACCAGATGAACCAGCATCATCTGAACACATTGAATGGCCTTTATTTTATTATTTTGTTATGCTGTTTGTCCAGGAAATGAGTGAGCAGTTCAGTTCAGCGTTATGTTTCATGTGACTTTACCACATTATGTCACCACACTGTGAAGCACATTGCAACACTTTACCATACAAGTAAGGTTAATGTAGAAATACTCCTTCAATACTCCAACCCAGAACAAACCTTAAATGCCTGCACTCACCTAGAGTCAGGGACATTAGAAAGTGATGGGGAGAGGCCTAACGGAGGGGATGGGTTAATTGGCTACAACTACATTGTGAAGGGGATAAAATTGACAAAAACCTAGAAATAAAAAAAATATAAAATGTATGCAGTAGTATAAAGAGCTGAATGTTTTGAAAAATATTTAGTTTGCAATCCTATACTGAAGTCTGAATAAGTCCCAAACAACTAGAAGTGAGCACTGAATTTTTGTCCTGTTGAAACGGCGTCCTCTTGTGGCACAAATCTAAGTTACAAGATCCTACATTAGGGGTGTCTAACTCCAGTCCTGAAGGGCCAGATTCCTGCACATTTTGCTGATCAAACACACCTGATTAAACTCAGCAGGTAACTACCAGTTTTAATTGTAGTGTCAAAGCAGAAAAATCCCAAAACTGTGCTGGCCACCATTCCACCAGGACTGGAGTTGGACACCCCATTCATACATGAAGTCCCTTCAGTGCTGTGCAGTACTGAATTAAAAATAAAGACAAAAAAATCTAAAAGTGATCTAAAATATTTTGTTTTTAGTATTAAATTGTAATCATTTCATTTATTATTTGTCACAACAAATCATGAAACACTATTTTATTTTAAGGTGAAGTTTTTTTGGTTTGTTTTTTGTTTTTCAAAAAATGTTAGAAAACTAAACTGAGAAATCATGCTTGTAGAAAGCCCCCAGGAACCATAAAACACAATATAGTCTGTTGAAAAGTTGACCATATTGTACAGCTGATATAGATCCTAATTTTTATTATGACAGATGCTCACACTTTCTCTCAGAATATCTCTGATAGACGGTTAAGATATTTATAAATCTAATCTGGTTAGTGTACTTGTGATGTGCTGAAATCTATTGCCAAGTTGTCTGACATGTGTGATGTGATGACTTTCAGATGCTCAGAAGTTTATAGCTCAAGGCCACAGCTTTTCTCACTATAAACTAACTGACAGCAAAGACAAATCAGAAAATTTTATATGAACTCCAGTGTTTTGATGAATTAATACCTCAAATTTAGCTTCACATGATGCCTGTTAAAAGGATTTAATTTCTATCTTGCAATGTACTTTCTTTTCACAAATAACTTGGTGACATTTCTTCATTATGCAGATCATATTTTATAAAAACAAATGTGAACAAAAATACTAAATTTAATCTTTTACTGTTTATGTTAAAAATCCAGCACAAACACATAAAACTGTGTCTAGACCTCTTCTTTAGTGTGCTGTCATTTAGTAAACACTAGATGACTACATGTACCTTGTTTCACTTCCAGTATATAGTTTCTCTGTACGGTGCAAAGGGTATACGTTAAGTTGGTGTAAAATGAACATCTTAAACATCAGCAAACATGATGAAGATCCCAGACCCCTTCACAAAGTGCCCATAGTATGGCTGCAACAATATCAATTAGATTTAGGTATCAGGGTCAATTTTCACACTTTGAAGCATTATCACCAATACAGACACTGATACTTTAACTAATACCATTCAGATACTGTTATACAGTTACTTACATTAAAAATACTATAAACACTACAAAACATGTTAACAGTAACTGTTAGCCCTGTAGTTTTGTGACTGACTTGTGGATTATTAATTCCTCATCTACTGTTGAAAAGTACGTGTTCATCAATGTGGTTTTCGAGAGGGCAAATATGAGAGAGATGTAGATAGACAATCTTTAAGTAACAGCACTACCAAAAGTGCTACAGCCCATCTGCAAGCCAGGCCAGTCTAACCACTAAGTTCTGTTTGTGATGTGTCTACTTAAATGTGCTGCTTCAGTTAAAAGGTGAAGTCTAGTGGCATTATGTTTTAAAGGAGATTAACAAATGCTCATGGAAACAAGGATGTCTGCAATATACATTAAACTCACAGTGACTGAATGACTGTAACAGTCACTAAACTCCAGCACAGACTGAATGACTGTAACAGTCACTAAACTCCAGCACAGTCTGAATGACTGTAACAGTCAGTAAACTCCAGCAGTGACTGAATGACTGTAACAGTCACTAAACTCCAGCAAAGACTGAATAACTGTAACAGACACTAAACTCCAGCAGAGACTGAATGACTGTAACAGACACTAAAAACAAGCACAGACTGAATGACTGTAACAGACACTAAACACCAGCAGTGACTGAATGACTGTAACAGACACTAAACTCCAGCAGTGACTGAATGACTGTAATAGTCAGTAAACTCCAGCAGTGACTGAATAACTGTAAAAGTCAGTAAACTCCAGCACAGACGGAATGACTGTAACAGACACTAAACTCCAGCAGAGACTGAATGACTGTAACAGACACTAAACTCCAGCAGAGACTGAATGACTGTAACAGTCAGTAAACTGCAGATGTGACTGAATGACTGTAACAGTCACTAAAAAAGAGCAGACTGAATGAATCTAACAGTCACTAAACTCCAGCACAGTCTGAATGACTGTAACAGTCAGTAAACTCCAGCACAGTCTGAATGACTGTAACACTAAACTCCAGCAGTGACTGAATGATTCTAACAGTCAGTAAACTCCAGCAGTGACTGAATGACTGTAACAGTCACTAAACTCCAGCAGTGACTGAATGACTGTAATAGTCAGTAAACTCCAGCAGTGACTGAATGACTGTAACAGACACTAAACTCCAGCAGAGACTGAATGACTGTAACAGTCATTAAACTGCAGATGTGACTGAATGACTGTAACAGTCACTAAAAAAGAGCAGACTGAATGACTCTAACAGTCACTAAACTCCAGCACAGTCTGAATGACTGTAACAGTCAGTAAACTCCAGCACAGTCTGAATGACTGTAACAGTCACTAAACTCCAGCACAGTCTGAATGACTGTAACAGTCAGTAAACTCCAGCACAGTCTGAATGACTGTAACAGTCAGTAAACTCCAGCAGTGACTGAATGACTCTAACAGTCAGTAAACTCCAGCACAGTCTGAATGACTGTAACTGTCAGTAAAGTCCAGCAGTGACTGAATGATTCTAACAGCCACTAAACTCCAGCACAGTCTGAATGACTGTAACAGTCACTAAACTCCAGCAGAGACTGAATGAATGTAACAGTCATTAAACTGCAGATGTGACTGAATGACTGTAACAGTCACTAAAAAAGAGCAGACTGAATGACTCTAACAGTCAATAAACTCCAGCATAGTCTGAATGACTGTAACAGTCAGTAAACTCCAGCACAGTCTGAATGACTGTAACAGTCAGTAAACTCCAGCAGTGACTGAATGATTCTAACAGCCACTAAACTCCAGCACAGTCTGAATGACTGTAACAGTCACTAAACTCCAGCAGAGACTGAATGACTGTAACAGTCACTAAAAAAGAGCAGACTGAATGACTCTAACAGTCACTAAGCTCCAGCACAGTCCGAATGACTGTAACAGTCACTAAACTGCAGATGTGACTGAATGACTGTAACAGTCACTAAACTCCAGCACAGTCCGAATGACTGTAACAGTCACTAAACCGCAGATGTGACTGAATGACTGTAACAGTCAATAAACTCCAGCAGTGACTGGATGACTGTAACAGTCACTAAACTCCAGCAAAAACTGAATGACTGTAACAGTCGCTAAACTCCAGCAGTGACTGAATGACTGTAATAGTCAGTAAACTCCAGCAGTGACTGAATGGCTGTAACAGTCAGTAAACTCCAGCAGTGACTGAATGACTGTAATAGTCACTCAACTCCAGCAGTGACTGGATGACTGTAACATTCACTAAACTCCAGCAGTGACTGAATGACTATAATAGTCAGTAAACTCCAGCAGTGACTGAATGACTGTAATAGTCAGTAAACTCTAGCAGTGACTGAATGACTGTAATAGTCACTAAACTCCAACAGACTGAATGACTGTAAGAGTCACTAAACTCCAACAGACTGAATGACTGTAAGAGTCACTAAACTCCAGCAGTGACTGAATGACTGTAATAGTCACTAAACTCCAACAGACTGAATGACTGTAAGAGTCACTAAAAAAGAGCAGACTGAATGACTCTAACAGTCACTAAAGTCAGTAAACTCCAGTAGTGAGTTTTATTGACTAGATATCACATAATTAAACAGGTTAAATAAGTTTTCGTAAGCTTCCCCAGCAGGTACAATGTGACAACTTTGTGACAATACTCTGACAATGTTGTCTACATTCTTGCAGCATTGATACAATGTTATGATTTGGTTCTGTGCCTGCTGGGTCTAAATAAACCTTTAGAATTGTATGTACAGTATTTCTCCAACCTGACCTAAAATTGTGATTGTCACATCACAGACTTGATGGAACAATTAATTCTGAATTATACCAGCAAATTCTAAAGGAAAGTGTCAGGACATTGTCTGTGAGCTGAATCTCAAGAGAACATGGGTCTTCCAGTAAGACAACCAACCTAAGCACACAAGTCATTCTACCAAAGAATGATTGAAGAAGAGTCAAAGTCCTGACCTTAATAAAACAGACATGTCGTAGAAGGACCTGAAGCAAGAAGTTCATAGATTCCCCCAAGTTAATGTGCAGGACTCATCAACAATTGCCATGAATGTTTAGTTATTGGAGTTATGCAGTTATTGCTAAACAAAGGGCTCGCACCAGATACTTAAAGTAATGGTTCACATACTTTTCCCGCTCATAGACAGGTAATATTGGATATTTCAATAAATAAATGAGACCAAGTTTAATATGCTTGTCTGATTTGATTCTATTTATCTATTTTTAGAACTTGTGTGACAATCTGATGAAGTTTTAGGTCAAATTTATGCAAAAAAAAGAAAAACATTCACAAACAAAGGGTTCACAAAATTTCAAGTACGATTTTACCAAATATATTAAATAATATAGCTGCATAACTATCAGGACTGTATTGATATTGGTACTCAGTATCAGCTGAAACTTCATATCAGGTATCAATACTGGAAGAGAAAACTGCATCCCTACCCCTTATATTAACACTAAGATTTGGCATGTAGAATAAGACAGCGCTTGCCAAAATACCATTCATTAATTTTGAGCTGTGTTTCAGTAAACAGATTTGCTAGGTTCTTGTGCACTCACATTGTGTCTACACTCACTGGCCATTTTATCAGGTACATCTGCCATATAAATGCACTTTGTGGTTTTACAGTTACTGACCATCTGTTGCTGCACAATTTGTCAGCAACCATCTATCCCATCCACCAATGGAAATGGAGCGCTATAGACTACCACTGACAAGATATGACTTGTGGAGATCATTCCTATCTCAAATGTTGCTCTTTAATGTCTCAGGTGACTTACTGAAAATTCTCCAAAAATTATTTAGTAGAAATATGAGACAAAAATGAGAAACGAGATACTTTTTATCCAGAGAAGAGGACAAGTAGTAATACAACTGACAAGCAGTAATAAAAATGATCATTTACAGTGGTGTCTCTAGAATAGAAAGACAGGTGGGGCACAATAAATCCTATGGGCAGCACCACATTCATCAGTGAAACTACATACAAACCTACTTGCTCAATTAATTCAACCACAAATGCGCCTCATCAATGAAATTCAAAAAAGCAAAATCTGGCACCAACAATGTTAAAAAATAATATTTAAATAAAATACATTTAAACAAAATTATTGATTGATGTCACACACTGCTGCATGACGACATTTGATGGGACAAGATGTAAGATTTTATATATATATATGACACATCCCTGATCATGTAATGGCAATATTTCAATCGGTGTTAAAGGTACTGTGTACAGTACAGTACAGTACAGTACAGTACAGTGGTCCTGTGCTGGTCCCTTTTGTTGAAGGGAAGAATGAAGGGTGAGGTAGCTTGTCAGCTATCTTTTGTGCAACAGCAGATTAGCAGTCAGTGTACATGGTTGATGTATCTAGTGGCAACTTTACATATATAAAGCATGTATTGCTGCAATTTATTCATATTCATTCATTTCTTTTTTCAGGTATGAACTACATCAATACCACCCACACTCCTTGCTGTGGAAGTCATGCAGCTGGCAACAGGACAGATGTCAGCAGTGTGTTCACGCAGCAGGTCCTTCCCATTCTTTATGCTATGATCGGTGTATGTGGTCTGGGTTTGAATGGCTTGGCTGCATGGATCTTCTTCCGGGTGCCCAACACTTCTGGCCTTGTGGTCTACCTGAAAAACATGGTGGTGGCTGATCTCCTGATGTTGCTGTCCTTCCCATGGCGTGTGGCCAGTGACCTGGGCTTGGGTGGCTGGAAGATGAAGGTGGTGGTGTGCCGCTTCACGGCTGTGCTCTTCTACCTCAGCATGTACACTGGCATTGCGTTCATGAGCCTCATTAGCCTGGAGCGTTATGTCAAAATTGTCCACGGCTCCTCTCCTCCACAACTTTGCTCCTCCTATACATCTTCCCTCCTGCAGCGTGTGCCTGTGGCAAGAACCTTGGCCTTCTTGGCCTGGGCCTTCCTGCTGGTCTGTATGCTGCCCAACAGTCTACTGACCAACCGCCCTGCAGCTGAGGGCTTCTCCTGCATGGAACTGAAGAGCACACTGGGTCGCCGTTGGCACGAAGTTTCCACCCACCTCATGGTGGCCATCTTCTGGTTGACCCTTGGACTAATCGCTTACTGTTACACCTCCATTGCTTGCCATGTGTATCGCTCCTACCGAAGAGTGCACCGAAATGGGAGTGAGGTGGGCCGCAAGTCCAACCGAAGCATCTTAAGCCTGCTGGCTGTGTTTTTTCTCTGCTTTGTGCCCTACCATTTGTGCCGTGTGCCCTACACACTGAGTCAGCGGTCAGCCGTCACATTCAGCACACATACACGCTTCCAGCTCTTTCAAGCCAAGGAGGCCACACTCTTCATGTCAGCCCTCAACGTGTGTCTGGATCCGATCATTTACTTCCTCATGTGTAGGACGTTCAGAGAATTGCTGCTGCGCAAGCTGTCTACTGCTGATGTGGATAACAGGAGGCCTTCAATAACCAATGGACTTAGTGTCAGTAATTTGTAGAAGAACCTGGGATTTCCCAATCTGCCCAAAAATGTGTTCTATTGTAGCAGCTTCTGCAAGGTTGAACAAGCTTCACAGGCCAAAAGAGCAAAGTCCATTCAAGACAAGTATTCACATGTAGTATCACAACATACCACAAAGCCTTCAGGATGTCAAGTTTGCATGTCAAGTGAAAATGTGCTAACTGACAAATATTCTAGCTTGCTACATTATAGCATTAGCTACAGTAGCTAGGAGCTACACATTACCAAATGCTACTTAAAGTCATTCTGGAGTTGTCCAGGTTTGGTTTGGAACAGTGATTAAATAGTGTGGATAATCAAAACATTTCCAACTGTAATTAGTATGTATAACACATAACATTAAAAGTGGCAGCTCTGTATTATCTGCTAGTTACCATTAAGCTCATGTACAGTAGCTATGGTTAGCAATGACATAAAAACACCCTTGGTGTCAAAACTCATGATAATACTTATCAATACTTATTTTGTATTAAGTAGAAATCTTACTGTGGCTTTGTCTGAGAATGAATTCATTCACTATGCTAGTTTCAGTCTCTGTTTGCAATGCAGAAAAAGCCACAGCAGTCAACAGATAAACTAATCACTCTGCTGATCTTTGTTCTAATGCTGTTTCTCTCTAATCTTCAGCTTGATCACTGCAGATAACTGAAAACCTCGGAGCAAGCAATTCAGCATTTGGCTTTGCAGAATATAGAAACTGAATCTATAATCTAAAAATAATGCTGATGCTCAACACTGACAGAAAGAGAAGTACTGTATGTTTTGTCCTCTAATGTAAATGTAGCCTTAAAGGTATAACATGATCCTTAAGGACTAAGGGTGCACTTTTAGTAAGTTCACTACATTCACTTTTTCCAAGAGTATATTTGTGTCCTTTCATAACTCTTAAGGCAGCAAAATAAGGGTCTGGATTCAGGATAGAGTGAATGAAGTCAAACCAACTTGAATTGCTAATTGTTAATAGTTATTTTCCTACACTAATGGTACAAGGCAAGGCAAGCGTCCTTGGGTTTGAGAAAGGCGCTATATAAGTTCAACTTTTTATTATTATTATTATTATTATTATTATTATTATTATTACAGAACACCTACTCGATTGTATCACCCCATTGCCAGGAAAGGTACAGTTCCAGTAGGTG
>BRDA01045040.1:0-21202 GCA_036984385.1 Crenuchus spilurus
GAGGACTGTGACTAAAGTTCATTCCCTCAGTTGATATTATCAATATATTTGAAATATGAATTAATAAATAATTAATTTGAGGGCCCAATTAATTCAAAATAAAAACATCCCCCCCAAAAAAATTCAGGATTTTTATGGGCCCCTCTCCCTACTCGGGAGTACTGGGTAGTCAGGTCCACTTTTCCCCCCACTACCACGCCCATGATCACACCCATTTACATCCCTGAGATTTGGCCTTTGGCTCAAACAAACCATTTATCCTTTTATGTTGGACTCATGAATGAGCTCTGAATCTGCTCCATGCTCAGCCTGAAATAACTTGAATGCCAGAAAATGTGTGAGAAATCATTTTGCCAATAGCCACGTAAAGAATAGAGGGTGAACAGACTGAAAGGAAAATAACTGATGATGATTTGCATGGTATCACAAAGAAGTGCTTGAGAGAGGATATTAGAGAAGAAAAAATGATGAATGGAGTGGAGGGTCTGGATTGCCTGGTTTACAGTCATTATGTAACACAAACTATATACATTAAATCCTTTTTACTTGTTTTTTTATATTTTGATGCAGTAACCACAGGGAGATGTATTTACTTCTGTAACATTGTTTTTCATTTCTTTTCATGATTTCTAGGCTGATACACCGTGGGTGATGGAAAGCAGGTGGGAAATGAAAACAGAGAGCTGAGTAAAAGATGGTGGTAGAGGAGAGAGAAAAGAAAGATAAGCAATGATGACCTGCCTGATATGCAAGAGAAGTGTACATATAGGAGGAAGTGAATGAATAGAAAAGCTGTGAAGAATCAAAAGGATGGTGTGGAGAGAACATTTACACAACCTCGCATGGGAACTGAAACTGTAATGGTAGATGTTCAGCTGGTAAATTTTGGGGGTATGAATCAAGTCTATGACATCATCAATTTTGCATGTGTGGTGTTTGTGATTGAAGGAGGAGACAGTGTGAACCTCAAATACTGCCATGTCATGGTTCTGAACTCTCCTTATTCAATGCCAAGGCAAATATTTTGTCTTCTAGGGCACCTTTAAACAACTGTCACTCACTTTCTCACTAACCTCCATCACATCTTCTTCTTCAGTCTGTCAGTCACCTTCAATATCTTTCTCTCCCTCTCACTGCCTGTGTTTAACAACACACTACTTATAATAACTTCTATTATCACTATTTATAATATAAGATTATCTATAAGACCTCAATGATTAGCGAGATCAAATTTAATAATCTGCTTATCTTACGTGTCTTCTATGGAGCTGATAACTTTTCATTTCCATCTGAGAAAGTGATGAACATAAAACGTATGATGAACTTACTGTAAATAGCAACATATAGCTAATGCTGGTGTAACTGTTTTGAAATACTGAAGAGAAATCGTGACAACAGCCTGATGCAACACTCTGAAAATATGAAGAGCTGTTAATGGTTCCGTCAATCTCTTTCACAATCTCTCACTACCTGTGAAGTCTGTAAAAATAGTCAGCTTGTCAGCTAGTCAATTACACGGTTATACTTTCTAAACAATGTTAACTAGGTTACCTAACAAACAACAGCTCAGAAATCCATACAGTGGCCCTGGTTACTGTACAATTTGGTTATCATATTATTTTTCTGCAAAATTTTGTCCCAATTATCTTTTATCCGCCTGGTTTTCATTGGCATGCACTTGACCCGCCCCTAATTTCACAAAAACAAAGCATTCACCCACATGTCTGTCACTGACCCATGCATTCATCATTCATTCAGGCTTTGTTTCTCACTGATAATACTCAAAACAAATGAAAACATGTCACACTAAAGCAATGTCGCACAGCACACCACCTAAAAACGGCTTTGAAAACAAATTATGACTGAGAACCCCAAGAATGAGGGTGTAAAACAAAGGCTGCTGGCTGGTTCACACTGGCACACTCTAAAACAGAGCATAAACCCAGTAGAGTGATGTTAAATGTTAATTTACCCATTTCATTAGTCTTTTGTAGTTATTTCTCATTGTGTGCTGTATGTAAAACTATAGTTATTCTATATAAAATGTGTTTTTGTTAATATTTTGGAGTGTCTGGAACAGATTCATTGGATTTACTATTTCTTATGGGAAATATTACTCAGTTACTATTTGTTTCAGTTATCATCAGACAGTTTATAACAGATTAATGACCAAAACTGAGGTTCCACTGTATTTGTATAAAGAAATCTTCACTATGTGAATTACAGAGTGTCACTCTGTAATTAAATATATAGAATAAATTCTAATGTTAATTTCATTGAAGTTTTAGCCAAAATCCTGATGTCCTGGCACCCTCCCACTGGTCTTATATGATTGGCTTACAACCTAAGAGGTCTGATGTAATGGACTGATAGTCTCTCATGTTATTTTATAAAAATGTCTGTCAGAGGTGGATTAAATCAGCAGCAGCACCTTCAATAATGAAGAATGAATGAGAAAAAAAGAAAAATGACTGATAAGTAAACTAGTAAATTGCATTTATTTTGTTGAATTTTATTTGAGTATTAAAAAGTTTAAAAAGTTACCAAAATGTGCATGTTATTACACAGATTTTGTATTTGTAATTTATGCTGATTTTACCATTAAGTGTTCTCATTGTATGTTTAAAGTGTACATAAAAAAGTGGGGTTTAACAAAAAGAAAAAAAAAATTACCCGACCCCCACCCAAAAATAATAATTCAGTTTCCTCTTGGTGAGGATGTTAAAGGGATATAGATATACAGTATATGCACACCTGAGCATGTCTTTGTGTGAGAGTTCATTTCTTTAGCTTCAGCTTAAATGCCAAAGTTATTTTAGATTAAAAAATTCATAACAACTTTTACATTATGCAGCTTCTTCCACAGAAACAAAGTCATATTTTTGACATCCATTTAGTGCTTATAGAAGACTGCGTCTGTAAGTACGTGTGTGCATTTGAATTTTAAAGCTCCACCACTTAATACAAAGTGAATTATTCACAAAACAAGCAGCAGATTATCATCAAAAGCATTTGGATAATGTAAAATTCAACACTTCAGCCTTTAGAACACAAACGTACACGAGAATACACGCATACGCAAATACATGCATACACGCTCCTTCTCCCTATTTTCCTAAGTGAAGAGCAACAACATGTCTGCTGCCCCTCACCAATCAAAGCTAGAGCCCATCTCCCCGGCTGGGCTCCCCTGAGATGTTAGCTTGTTACTGTGATGAGCTGTTAGTCTTGAAAATAATACATTATTTAAAAAGAAATTACAAAGAGGCAATTTATTAAGTACAGTTTTCTCCCAGGCAGAGGCCTTGAAGCTTTGTGTTTATCTAATCCTTTGAGTTTGCCTGTGCTCTTTTTCAGTGCCGTGCGCTAGAACAAAATCCAATCATTAAAAAAACCCACTTTAATATTCATAATGTCTTTTTGAACCATAAACTCCATCTGTAGTTTAAAGTGATGACTCATTCAAAGACCTCGTCTGTAATCCCTCTTTGTGCCGGCTGGTGGTAAGCCCTAAAGGAAAGCAGGCCGATAGCAGGGCCGTATGAAAGCTGTCATTACAGTAATACATGGGTTAAAAGCCCTGACACACAGCACATACAGTACTAAAGCTAATGTATAGAGAGACCCTGCAGCCAAGTGTTAATTTAGCCAACATCATCACTGTTGTTTTCTAGGCCTGACATAACACAAGACCTGTCTTTAACAAAAAGAGCCGGGACATGCCATGTAATTACAAATAAAGCATGAAATGGCCAGTTAGGAACTGCTGAATTACACTGTGGCCATGGCAGGCATTCACTAACAGAGAAGATATGTTAAATATATGTTATCTATGTCCTAGAGGTGCTCTTGTTGACTGAATGGCTGTCTGTTTTTAACTGGAGGTTGTTTTCTGTTAAATTAACTTAATTCAATTGATTTAATCTAAACAACTGGCACGTTTTGTTGTGCCATGTGCTACAAATTGTAAAGGTGCACTTTGTAGTTCTATACTTACAGACTGTAGTGCATCATTAGCCCTTTTTCAGATCATGTTATTTGGATGGCGAATTATATATTTTGATTGGTGGTCTTTTCTCATGACTAGTCCAGGAACATTCAAGCAGCTCTGCTGAATCTGATCCACTTTTAATAGCACAACACACACCAACATCATGTCAGTGTCACTGCAGTGCTGAGAACGATCTACCACCTAAAAAACAGCTGCTCTGTGGTGGTCCAGACCATTAAAGAACAGGGAAAAAGGAGGCTAACAAAGTACACAGAGAAACAGATAAAATACAGTCTGTAACTGTAGAACTACACAGTGCACCTGTATGGTCAGTGGAGCTGATAAAATGGGCAATGGGTGTAGATACAAAGAAGTGTTTGATGTGTACACAGTGCGTTAGTTGTTATTAATATAGTACACATACAGAGTGACTAAGCACTACTCACATAAAGCAGCAGCATAGTTTTTCTCAAAGTGTAAATAAACACTGAAAACAAAATGAAACATAAGCAGAATGGTTTCATATGCAGATGTTAGTACTGCTAATCATAGCACATTTGAAGAACAAATCTAATGTACACGTCTGTATTCTTGGTATTTAAAATCGCTAATGATTTAAACTCAAACACCTTTTTTCCTCCAAAGGAAGTTTGCATGCCTCTCATGTGTGACTTTTGCTGATTCTCTTGTGGCCAGGATTTCTAATTTGCCCTGCCTAATGTGTAATTGGATAATGAACGGGTGTCATTAAGCTGCCAAGCCAATTGGCTTGTGTGGGCACGATAGCTGCACAGTGGCTGGTCCACTTCCAGAAGAACAGCAAACGTTTCAATATTTTTCTGCCCAGAAAATCAAAAGCTAACAACTTACTTTGAAATCACAGGGAAACTTCTCTTATCAGAAGATGAGGTAGGGATTATTCCATCTCCTGCCAGAACAGCTTGCAATGCTTTGGACTATCGTCAAGACTTCTAGGAGCTCTGGGGGTAGTGCCACAGCTTTCAGCCAAATGCGAATTGGAAAACTTCAGCGCCTATTACTGTGACTCTAGATTCACACGATTCGAGCGAACCGCTAGCATTATGGGCGAGATGTGATGCCAGACATTGTTCCCTCAGATTTCACAACTTGTTTCTCAGTTTCGAACTGTACCCTGAAGGCATTGCGGCGCTGGGGACGCTCTCCAACCACGCTGGATTTCTGTTCGCTCTATTCAATGCCAATTGTGGCAAAAAATGACACATTTCAATGTCCAAAGTGTTTTCAGTCACTTAGCCACCCTGTACAAATACAGTAAGGTTAGTAGGGTCAACAAAGCTTTCCAGCTTCATGATGACTGGAAACCTCACATTGTGTATGTAGGTACACTATCCAACATGAACAAGCATAACCACATCCTGAGAATAGCACATTGAATTTTAATAGTCTGAATCCTGAAAACACCAGACTTATGAATGTTATACTGCCAAATATAATAGAAGTAAAATGATGGAGTTATGTGGCATTTTTTTTGTTACAACACCAAGTTTAAAAAGTCATCTGTCAGGCTTTTTCATATGGGCCACATAGATCATTTAGTCACATGCATCATTCTTTATCATACAAGCCGCACAAAGCAACACAGTGAAGGCAAAATCAACCCATAAACAGTTTACAGTTTACTGAGAATTTCATTATCACCCTCCCTGCAGGTGCCAATGTACTGTTTAATGAATTCCTAATAAGGGTTTTAGGTAGAAATAGGGCCAGCTGAAGAGTACGGCTCGGTTTTGAATTGATTATTAGGTGCTTTATCTGCTCCACAGCACGGCGAGGGGAAAAAGCCAGGACACATATCACAGGAAATGAAAGAGCTGAATCTTCAATCGAGGTGGATAAAAAATGTATCAAAGGGAAGATAAGAGAGGCAGGCCATGAAATATCCTCCCTGAGTGCATTGGGATTGTACGTGGATATGCGTATCTATGGATACCAATCAGCCGTGACCCGAGATTTCCAGCAAGATGAGAAAGTTGAGTTGGAGATTGGTCTTACAGATCTAGCGCTTGCTTGTGACCTGCGGCGCCGTCGTTTACCACCACCCAGTCTCCACCCACAATGCACCGCGAGGCTGGCAGGAAGCTGCAGGCTCTGCCCCAGATGGCGGGGACCCAGGGGTGGCACGGGTTGTTGTTTTTGATGAGCTGTGCATATACAAAAGCTGAACATCTGGAGCTGCCATGTGGCCCCTCCATTTGGCCAGCCTCGCACCTCCCCGAGCCAGATGCACCCAAACAACTGTGAGCTAAACAGCATGAATCATTCATAGGCGAGAGAGAAGCGTACACACATACACACTCATGCTCTCGCTCTCACTCCCTGTACGCACATGGGAGGTCCAACAGCGACTTTGATTAGACTTCTAAAAAGCTATGAATATGCAGCAGGCATTAAGGCTACTGGGGAGGGACTGATTTGTCAAATTGTCCATATTTCATCAAGATGGAGTAACACCCTGAGGGCGTGGTAATTAAAAAATAAAAAGGAATCCACTGCCCGATTGCTGTGTTATCTCAATTATTAAGCTCTTCTGTGCTTAATTAACACTCGGCAAGGCACTAAGGAGCGGTTGGCGCTCCACGTCGGGCCTCGTGCATAAAGGTGGGCCCTGACAGACAAGGGTAAAGTAAGACAAAGACAAGCCACTGCAGCAGTTGTTTTAATCAAGCTTAATTACTGTTGGAAGTGAAACGCCGTGCGCGCGTTCTGATATCGGCTCAGTGGCGTGTGAAAGACTGTTTAAGAGAGAAGAGGCCAGGGACGGGCAAGAAGACAACAGCTAATGGCACAGAGCCAGCTACTAATAAAGGAGTGTGTTAAATGGCAGCTTAGAGTGGTGAGATAGGGGGGCACTCCTGACAAGCACCAGGGGTCTCTGTTGCTTCTTTTCCATTGGCACAGTTGGTGCCTAAATCTCAAATGGTTCGGCGCTTTTCCCACTGCTAAACAATAGTTCTTGGCTGACAAAACTGGTTCCCCAAAATCTTGCAAAACTGGAACCAGCAAACCTGTGACGCAAGCAGCTGAAGGGTGGGGTCCTGCGTCACTAGGTGTATTGTTTACCCACATTTCCCAAGTTAACAACTAAAAGTGGTTCTAAAGACTGTAAAAATAAAATCAATTCATCTTATGCATTGACTGGTGTATTGAACTCTTAACGAAACATCTTACAGAAAGAAAGAAAGAAGATTTTGCAAAAGAAAAGTGTTGTAACGGGCAGTTTATAAAACACCTTCCTCCATCTTCTGTTTCTGGATTAGGGAGCTTAATACATAATCACTGGGCTCTAAAACTATTGGAAACATGGGTCTGTTTGTAGCCTGTTTGCACACAATTGTCCTCCAGCAGGACCTCGTGTGGTTCGGTTCTGGCTGATCAAAATCAGTGAGTGGCTACACATTCCAAAAATACACTTAACTTTGTCAGAATGAACTACCTGCATCTCGATTTTCAGTCTTTTACACCAAACCAATCTCATACTAAACTCACCCTGTCCTACACCTCTCCCCCAAAACTCAGCCTTTAAAGCAAGAGTAGCAGGTTAACTCCAGTGTTTGTCATAGAAAATTCACTTCCCATCACAGCAGTTGTATGACACTGTTGAACAGCACATGAAATGTCAGTAAAGTTACTTATTTGCACACGTCATCATAAAAACATTCGTTTTCAGATCATTCTTTTCTCCAGTTCTATGTACAACTTGGTTCTGTAGCATTTGTAGTTGTACAAATCGTTTGAAAATGAGCCTAAACTTGGATCTGCATTAAGAGGTTAAAAAGTTCACTGGTTCACAGGAACCATCACCAGTTCCATCAGGAGCACCAGTACATTTCAGTGGAAACGTAGAATGTGACTGAAGCTCTGAGCCAACAGCCAACTGCTGATGGCGGCCTTATAAGCTGTACCAGGATCAGTATCTTTTTGTCAAATCCTAGAACCTGTATGTGGCCCCACACTTTAGTTCCTCACACTTATTACTACATAACTTACACATTAAGTGCCTGAACATGTTAGTAAATATGTGCGCAGAATAAGAATAAGTGTAGACTTTAACACAAAAGGACATTTTGGCTCATATCAAAAGGCAGTAATTACAGTGAAGAGTGAACAGTATGTGGTTTGTGCTGTTGATGAAAGGGTCACTTCAGGGCAAAATGTAGACAGACACGTACAGCTCCAGACAGAGGGAGAGGTAGAGAGAGAGAAAGAGAAGGAGGGAGAGTGAGGTGAGAAAGAGAGAGAGAGAAAGAAGGAGGGAGAGTGAGAAAGAGAAAGGGAGAGAATCAGTGGTGGGGTAGAGAGTGGTTGAGAGAAAGAAGGGGACTGAGTGAAAGAAAAAAAAAGATGAGGGAGGGATAGAGGGAGGAAGATAGAAAGAAGAGAGAGGGATGGAGAGAGAGGGGGAGGCGGGAGTGTGAGAGAGATGGAGGGAGAAAGAGAGAGTCATCTGTAGCTCTGTGAGCAGCGTGCGGTAACTACGCCACTTGGCTCTAATGAGACGAGCTCTCTGTGCTAATTAACTCATCCATAACTCTGAGCACTCAATTAATCATTATAGCCGGCTAATTGAAAATAGATAAAGACTGACAAATGTTTCGTCCTCCTCCAAAACATCTAGGCGAAGATTACGGAACGTGTTGTGCTTTATTCAGTCAATTAAAATAAATCAATCCATTTTCATTTACGGTGGGATGCCTTAACGAGGGTGTTGATCCAGGTTCACGGATGGTTTTCCAGCATCATCGGCATGTCTCTGTGGCACACGTGCTCGTGTCTGTGTATTCAGGTCAATTAATGTGCCAGTCAGATGATAGACAAGGACAGGGGAAGGATTGGTTAACCTTGGATCCAGGGACACAGCAATTATGCTCCAACAGTGCTCCTTAATGAGGTCCGCGGGATATCAGTCAATCAACAGCCTAACTGACCAAAGAGGATGAACTGAGGTCTTTCCTTTACACATTTCCACATTTTAACTCCACATTTCCTCTGTTCTTAAAGTCATTTGTCAAAAATCAATATAGCACTTTAGCGGATTGTATTGTAATTACATTTTGTATTCAAGTACATTTTTATTAAACTGACCTCACTAATATTAACCTCAATCAAAACCCATCAAACCCTGACCCTGGTCTTTAATTTATATACATTTTTACAGAGGTTTCCTTTAAATGAACGCTTCACTCTATAATCTTATTTACAGTTTCCTGCTTACCTCAGATGTATTTGGTCAGTTAAGACATGTTTGGTGTTGAACTTTTGCTTTAGTGTAGAACTGAAGCTGTAAAACTAACGCTGCTAACAAACACTAGATAACATTAGTAACCTGAATAGCCCTCAAATTCTCCCAAACTGCATCCAGATTGTAAGCACTCCCAGACTAGTCAGTGTAGTTTAGGACACAGTACAGTTTCCTGTGAACATTAAAAATAACACCATCTTAAGCCCTATTCAGATTAGATTACATTTTCAGTGGGTCCTGGGGTAATGTAGTCTTTCGCAGGAGGTCCTCTGTGATTTTATTCCCGTCCGGATGTACCACAATTTTTACTCCTCGTCCTTTGAGAAAATTCAGACTGAATTACTGTTTTTAGTAAACTCAAAGCTTGTATGATCATTTTAGTCCCGTCTGTAAGCAAATCCCTGATTTTCCAGACAGACGCTGTCTTGCTTTGGAAAATATTTTTTTGGGGCTACTGCTTAGCCATATTTAGTGTTTTAACACTCAGAACCATCGAAAAACACTCACCAATCACAAATCAACAAATATTAAAGCTTTTGAAGAGTCGCTTAATAATCTACTTGGTCCAGAAGGATGATCTACCACTTCATACTTTACCTGAGTCAGCGTTCTGTGGAGGTAAAAGAAACTAAAAAAAAAAGAGATTATTGCACAAGAATATGCTTATTAAAGGAATGATTATAATTGTGAATGAATTGTGATCATGTTATGTAATGTAATGTAATTTGTGTTCATAAAACCTGACAACCCTAAGAAACTCACTCGTCCTGTAGTTATTTTAATGTCGTCCGGATGCAGAGTTTCAACACTGGACACTCATCCAATCCAAACAGGGCTTTTTACAACCATCTCAGGACTGATTTAGGATCAGGTTTAGTGAGAAATCTTCAAGACCTGCTGCTGTCTGCAGTTGCTGCCCACAGAGGTCAGGTTTTACAGTTTACATTCAGCACAAGTTACTGTGCTCCTAGATCACACTGACTAATCTGAGACCTTGATTTAGAGACATTTAAGAAACATTATGGTGAAGTACTTGACTAAAATGATTGGGTGACGACTGAGTCTTAGTGTTTTAGCCTCACATCTGAAGTTGTAAACTGAAGTAATTGTGTCTTAAATGATAAAAAATATTTGCTGTAGTGGAAAAATATATAAATATTCAGATTATTTCTTTATGTATCACACACACACACACACACACCATACATGCAGTATACATATTAAATTGTGTCTCTTTGGACAGACTTGCTGTTGGATGTTGAGACAGAAGTGCTGATGCTCTACAGTTTCAATGACTGGATGGAAAAGGCTGACCCCGGGGGCCTGCTGTGTGGACAGGCCGAGAGATAAGAGCAGCAGTCCTCCCATGACCTCACTGCTTCTCAGCTTACCTCCCAGGCTGCTCCGATTGCTTCTCGACCCGGGTGGCCTTCATCCAACTGTACCACTGCGCAAATAGTTAGCAAAAATACAATCAGTGTCACTTAACAGGAACATCACACACTAGCATTAGCCTTTGTGGAGCTATGCTAATACAAGAACTACAGGTGCTTCTTTACCCAAACAATCATGAATAACTTTAAGACTAGTGAAGATGTGGTGATGAAATTTGTATGAAATAAACCTCCGTCTGTGTGAAAAAGGCTGATGATACAACATGTGCTGAAAATGTCCATCATGCAGTTCTTTTCTCCTGATCAGGTGGTGATGTGGTGCATGGAGACCTGCTTTTTGGCAGCTTTCCTTTTCCAGTCTTCTGAATCAAGTTCATTAATCAGTACATTTGCACCATGAACACACCTCCTGTATAGTGCACTGATACATTAAGCATGGAAGGTTGCACAACTTGCATGGTGAAATAAATAACGTCCCGTGCTGTGTTGATAAGGATAACTGAGGGTTTAATGTCTCAGTGGCAGGTGACAGATGCAGATGGCTGCATGGGCGCCGGCCTCCACTCCGACACCTGTCTACCCACATTGTAATTGAGCATGTCACCTTTTTCACACAGACTGAGGTATATTTCATCCAAAATTTATGCCAACATGATTGCACACAATGGAGTTTGACCTCCGCATTTAAGCCATTCATGCAGTGAAACACACACTGGTGAACACAATAGGCTGTGAGAACATGTGCCCGAAGCAGTGGGCAGCCCCATCCAAGTTAAATCCAATTCAAGTTATTTATGATTGTTTGGGTAAAGAGGCAAACGGGACACCCTTTAGTATTAGTCTCCATGCTTCAGGTATATGGCTTTCAGTCCTCACTCTTCATATATGAGCTTCATGGTAGTTAATGAGTAATTTACAGCAGCTACAGGATAATGAAGACGAGTAGCTTCATAAAAGCTTAGACTTTAGGCGGTTAACATCTAGACCTGGGTTAAATAGATTCTGCTGTATCTGTACTGCCAGGGTCAGTGTCAAACAGGACACGCTGTTGGCCTCGCTCTCATTCTGCAGTCACACAGCCCAGCCGCCTCACATCTCATCGCTGCCATCTCTGGAGCTCTGCCACTCAGTGTGAAAGCATCATTATTTAGTCCTTTTGTAAGCAAGCCGTGTCCCAGTTCACGTATTAATCTTTCATATGTTTCCAAGATCTAGCCTTCTGTAATCCCATCTGTATGAGACACAACAAAGCAAGGCAAAAGAGAGTCGGCCATGAATTATTCATTGTTTCTCTCATAAAAGGCTTTAGTTGCGTCTGTCATGTTTCACTCTTGCGGGGAGAATCTATTGATCCCTCGCCTTTTATTGGCCTCTACCCCCCCCATCCCTCCCTTCTCTCTGTAACAAGTGATATCACACCACACTAGGTTTACTTTCATTCCAACACAAACAGGGACGCGTGGCTATTGGAAAACAGCAAAAAAAGAAAAAGGAGAGGCTACATTAAAAGCCACAGCAAACCCACATAGACAGTAATGTGCTTACAAAATGGTACCATTTGTGGAACACACACCAAGCCAGACTGGCTAATTCTCCAAAACAAATTAACTCAAAAGGTTTATTTAGCTCTACGTGGGCCCGCGTCACCTATATCTTAATTATTTCACTATAAGAGGGAAAACCATTCCTCCTCCAGGCCGGAGCAAGCAGTTATCATTTATCCTTAATGCCGGTGTAATACGACTGACAAATCTACCTTAGGGCCAGTTAAGCTCATGAGTCAAAACAGTAGCAACTAGCGGTGTTAACAAGAAAAGGCTTTAAATCAGGAGCGCCGAGTACATTTCCTGTGAAATATTAATGTGGAAACTGTGTTTGTGTACTGGGAACAAAGGCCAGAGTGTTGTACATCAATAGGCTGACAGTACTGTGGGCTCCATGGGCCAAGCACTGCTTATTCATACTGTGACAGGCTCAGTGTGTGTGTGCACGTGTGTGTGTTGGGGACAGCAGGGTGTGTGAGGAGAGAGTCATTTATTAAACATGGAACTGGTGAAGCATGTGCATGGTCTGATGTGTGTGAGCTCGTTTACAAAGAGCAGTTTTCAGGAAGCTCTTAAGTCTGGACCCCCACCCTCCCTGAGGTCTGGAATGAAGCAGTGAATGTTAGAGATGCCGTCATTTGCAGTCAACTAAGTTCACACACCACTGATTCAGAGAAATTACACCATTACCGCACCTTATTATATAACTGATCTGCATAACACACCTCTATTATATCTGAGAAATCTGATCAGGGACCACAATTACCTGAGTTTTATCTGGGTAATTTTAATTCAAGAGCTTGTGTATGGGCTCACACTTCAGCTCCACACTCATAACTAAATAACTTGTATTCATTTCAGAGTAGTCCCTGTAATGACCAGCAACGATCAAAAGCAAAAACAAAAAGAAACTTTTCCGTCACTAAACAATTCATTACCTTTAGTTAGCTGTTAAACTGATTTAATTGGATAATTGAGATGCTCTCAGTTTTACTGGATTCATTCACCCTGTCCTGACTCCAAACATCTACATTTATTTATGCAAGGATATAAATCTGCTCATCTTGCCTGGAAAAGTAAATGTAGTGAAACTATAAGAGTACACAACTGAGCAATAAGTCATTATCAGCAATGATTCTCCTTCAGGTTACGAAGACCTTGATACTGACACCTAGTGGCCTGGATGTCTCAGGAATTACATACTAAACATATTTTAAATATGGCTGCTGCCATGTGAGGGACCCACTCTGTGTAGTCTATACAGGCTCCTCTGGAGACAACAAAACAGTAATGTAAGCTGCACTTTATAGAACATTTAAAATTAATTCACAGTAAATTTGATAAATATTGATTGCTACTTCTTGGGGGTAAAAAATATGTACTGCTCCTTTAAGGACCATGTTGTCTTTTAATGTTTACATGGGAACTAGGGAAACAAAATATGTACCTGTGTAGAACCTTGTTTACGACAGCGCACATCTAACTGAAGCAAGTGGAGGAATTTTGTTAAAAAAAAGTAAAAAAGGAAACTATTCTTATTTGATTAATCTGAATTGGATGAAAATGTTTTGTGTACAAATTTGTTTTGTAAAAATAAAAACACCCACATTTTTTTCTCTTTATTTTCATCTCAACAAATAGAAAAGATGAAACCTGCTCACCTTGTCGATACAGAAAATACATATAAATTAAATGTAAATGTGACTGACTGCATAAGTTACTATATAACTAAGTAATAACATGACTATGAGTAATATCAAAACAGCACTGCATGTGTTAATGTTACATAAGTAATGTCCTTTAAGCAGACTAACACCACTCATCAAGATATGACTGTTAATGAGTTTTATGACTGTATTATGAGTAAATAGGCAAAAGAAAACGTACACATGGTGGTATATTTGCTGAGCCATTACAGTGTGTGGCAATGGTATCAGTAACAATGTGCTAAGTGTTACAAACATTGTTTGAGATGGCTAGCTTTGTGGACGAGCCCCTTGCTCCGTTTCAGATCCTGGTGAGGGTGTAGAGAAGAGCACTCTTCTGTTTCTCTCTGTGTCTGTGTGCCACTAATCCCGCCTGCTCTGCATTGTCAAAGCCCTGTGTTTGAACAATGGAGCTGTCTTCTTGTCGGCTAATTTGGGAACAAACATTTGCCTGCGTGGCAAACAAGCTCTCCCAGGAAGTGCTATTAATAGGATAATTAAGCAGACGGTAATGAGCTGGATTACCGCTAATTATGACAAGATTTGTTTTGGCATTTGCCTGAGAGGCGGCAGAGAGTTCGGAGTCGGCCCAGGAGTTTGGAGCAGAGCAGAGTGTCGGCACCTGAGTCAACACACATGCAGTCGCTGGGGAGAGTGTGTGACGAGAGATAACGGTAGCCTCTGGAGAGTCATGCTGCCACTCTGCCAGGTCTTTGCCAGTCATGCCAGGGGCACTGTAGCCACTTTAACGCCACTGGGGTAAGCATGTGACTGGACTAGGGGACCTTATTATAGGCAGGCTAGGGGTGCTGGAGCTATGCTAAGTGTTAAGCCTCTGGCACTTGAAGCTTGCTTCGTCAATAGAAAGTCCACACCACACTAGTTTGGCTAATTGGCTTCTTGACTGCTAAACTTCACAGTTTCTGCCTATTCCACTGTTTCCCCTTCCAATTCCAGTTATTAGAATACATTAGAGATCCAGACAGGAGATGACATCTTACTATCTTCTACATTAGGCCTTTTGCTCACCATGTTGGTATTCCTTCATTTTCCTACTGGCCAACTATGGATAACAAGGCCTTGTTCTGCTTCAAAAACACCGGATTAAAGGTTGTATTGGCTACCTAGACCTCTAATAGTTATATCTATTGCGTTGCCTCAACCTGCTTCTCAAAATATACAGTGGGTATGGAAAGTATTCATACCCTTTGAACTTTTTCACATTTTGTCACCTTACAACCACAAACTTAAATGTATTTTATTGAGATTTTAAATGATAGACCAACACAACGAACCACATAATTTGTATAGTGGAATGAAAATAATGCATGTCTTTCAAAATTTAATCAAATAAAAATCTTAAAAGTGTGATGTGCAAAAGTATTCAGCCCCCTGTACTCTGATACCTCTAAACAAAATCCAGTGCAATCAATTCCCTTCAGAAGTCACTTAATTAGTTAATAGAGTCCAGCTGTGTGTAATTTAGTCTCAGTATAAATACACCTGTTCTGTGAAGGCCTCAGTGGTTTGTTAGAGAACACTAGTGAACTGAACTGCAAACCTACCAAGACATGGCCGTCCACCTAAACTGACAGATAGATCAAGGAGAGCAGTGGTCAGAGATGCAGCCAAGAGGCACATGGTCCCTGTGGAGGAGCTGCAGAAATCCACAGCTCAGGTTGGAGAATCTGTACACAGGACAACTATAAGTCTGCACTCCACAAATCTGGCCTTTAAGGAAGAGTGGCAAGAAGAAAACTATTGTTGAAAGAAAGACATTAGAAGTCATGTTTGCAGTTTGCCAGAAGCCATGTAGGCTTGCAAACGGGACTTCTTATGTCTCTCTTAAAAAAAAAAAAAAATTTATTAAAATTTTGAAAACAATGTATCATTTTCATTCCACTTCACAATTATGTGGTACTTTGTGTTGGTCTGTCACATAAAATCTCAATAAAATACATTTAAGTTTGTGGTTGTAAGCTGGCAAAATGTGAAAAAGTTCAAGGGGTCTGAATACTTTCCGTACCCACTGTATTTTGTCTGAACTAGGACTGAACTTTCCCTGAATATATCTATTGAGACAAGACGTGGCTGCCAGTTCGGATCATGCCAGACTACAACTGAAAGGTGAGGAGGTTCAGAATGTTCTTGACCAGGCTAATTTGCCATGCTCTTTGTTGGTAAGCTCATAGCTGGTCCTGGGGCAGTATCAGCTATTCGAGTTTGAGGTTTTACGCTGATGTGAGAAGACTGCATCCCCAAGGTCAGACATAAAGCCCTGTACACCGCAACAGAAGTGTACAGGCTGCCCACGGTGAGGCCCAGTGCCCCAAAAACACAGAGGCCACAACTTAATTCCGCACCATTAACATCACAGCACAAGGCCACAGCTAACCACATACCCTGACAGGCCAAAAGAAATATTCTTGCTTCCGGGCAACCCTAGTGCAAAAAATACAGTTTCAATCTTATCTTAAAAGCACATGCACAGACTCTATCTTTTTGGAAATGTCAACAGTGTTAACAATCTTGTTGTAATGGGCATTCTGGGTTCCCTTTCGGTCCATTAAAGGACCAGTATCAGCACAAATAGCAAGCAAAGTCATTTGCGATGAAACAGGCGCTATATCCTCAGAGAGCAGCGGCCACAGAAATGTCAGGGAGACAAATGGCCAGGCGGAGAATTAACCGTGGGAGCTTACGAGCTGGATTTCCTTACATCCATGCAGCAAGTTCAATTCATAACGCACTCCATCACGACAAGAAAGAGGGTGGAAAAAAAGAAACAGGAGAAGATGTAGAAGAAAGGAAGAGAGAGAGAGAGGGAAAAAAAGGAAGAAGAAATCAGGCGCGGTGGCGAGGGCGAATCTTAATGCGATTGGAGTTAAAGCCGAGCCAGAGAGCCGCCTCCATTAAAGCATGCCACTCGCCCCAGCAGCTCCCGATAAGACAGCTGAGGCTGGGATTTAGGGCTTTGGCTTATCGTCATCTTCACACCAGGCTCACACCGGCGCAGGACCACGCCACCAAATCCCGCATGATTGGGAAGCAAATTAAAGTAAGCAGCCTCATGCAAGGGGTGGAGGGATGAGGCGAGACTGAAAAACAGGTGTGTGTGTGGGCGAGAGAGAGAGAGAGAGAGAGAGACACCTCACATGTCGTGCCTTTTGTCTCGCAGCCTCCTCCGAACACCCTCACACCGGCTTTGACACATACAGCGTCTTTTCATTTAGACGGCGAAGGCGAAGATGAGATTATGGCGCGAGCTCCGGCCTCCTGCTTCTGAAATAAAATTGCTTTTATTCCTCCCAACATGTGTTCGGCGAGATTAAGGCGTAATCTTACAGCGTTTAATAAGAGCCTGTTTGTGGCCTGCCGGCTGACACAGAAAAGTGGAGCATGCCTGCTCTGCTTTTTAATCCTGTTTATTGAATTATAAAGAACCTTAAAGGATAAAGAATATGACTCAAGGATTTAAATATTTCATGGTATTTCTAAGTCAAAGCACAGGGAGGGGAAAAAAAGGGTTTGGGGGGGTTTGGTGCCAGAGAATGTTCGCAACCAGCTCAGTTTTTTTAAGCTCTGGCCTGATTCTAAATCTACCCCCAACAAGATGTATTCCCAACAAAACTAAAAGCAGCATATGGGATGGCAAAGCAGGGCCAAGACAGCCATGTGTGGGGGCTTGTGCCCTTTAAAGTATGATTTGGGGAGTTTACAGCCATTATCCACCCTGTCAAACTGAACAGGGGACTGATGTGCCAACAGATACTTAATGGCTACTGATTACATCCGTCCTCAAGTGCGTTAAATCTAAATCATCCAAGTTTGTCTCGCACACAGTACACTTCACACAAATGTTTCATTTATTAGCCGGTCTCTTCAGGTCAGGAAGAGGAGGAAGACGGGGGACTTAAATCATAGTAAGCATTTGACCCCAGTCTTCAACTTAACCCTTAGACAAAGGAGAACATACTGGCTGCAACGTTCATATAAAAATAAAACCCCGGCATGAACTTGGCGCTTGCAGAGCCGTGGTTTTCGAGAGGTATTTGGGAAGTTAAAGTCTGCGATCAGATTTAGGCCGATTAGAATTAGGCGCTGGAAGTCTGGGCGGGGGGGATATGTGGATTTGCTGTGTTCCACGAGACGGCCTTGTCAGTGATAAGTTATACTGAGCCGGCGGCTAAGAGGATTGCCCAGACTAATCCGAATCAAAAGACATACCATGTGAATTACATCCTGAAACAGGTTCGCTTACACAGATTAAGGAACCAGAATGTAAATCCGCTCGTACTCGACTTGGCGCGGAGGGGAAGATGCGCCTCAAAGAACAAACACAAACATCTGCTTTCGAAATTCTGGCATGAAAAAGAATCAGGGTGTGTGTGTGCGCGCATGCAGGGGGAGTTACTTTGCGTTTTAACTTTGCATTTTGTTTCATTTCATTATAACTGTGATTCTGTGGACAGTAGAATTACAGCGGTGCTAATGGACGCCCCAGACAGGCTGCCTAATTATCCCTCCTTTGTCAGTTTAAATGGATGCACACACACTCTGACGGAATGTAGAGACAAAACACACACAAACACAGCAGGAACTGACAGAGTTCGCTTGGGTGAACCCCCCCCTCCTCCAATCTAAGCTTCAGTTCAATGCAGCATTTATTCTTCTTTCTATTTGACAAGGGTGTTTCTATCAAGGCATCTGGCAGTAAGTGCTGTAGTACAAGGCCTTCTGTTGAGACGTCAAAGAGCGTTACACTCTGCTGTACTGAGGGAACAAAAAATAGCCTGCGTTTTTCTTCTCTCTCTCTCTCTCTCTCTCTCTCTCTCTCTCTCTCTCTCTCTATTGTTTTTCAGATGCACTGAACAAACAAGGCTGCATCCCTGGCCCAGAAATGCTTCAAAGAGCACAGAGTCTGTTGGGAATGTTTCAGAAATGTAGAGCAGTGTTGACTGCTTAGCTTTGCATTTCAACGAGCACACACACACACACACACACACACCCAAGCCAGCTGCAGATCATGCAGTGAGTCTACAGGCCGCTGCACTCTGTGCGGCTGGAGGATGCTTCTATTCCTCCTTAAGGTGATATATTGATGTATGCTTTTAGATGTTGCTCTTATCTCTAGAGTTGTTCGTGTAACATGAAAAAGGAAAAAAAAAACACTCTGCTGTTGCCTGTGCACTTCCTTTTTATGTTTTGCCATCTTTTCAAAGTCTACTCTTCTGGGATCAATTTCATTTGCAGGTATATGCTGAGGGAACTTAAGTGGGCTGGAGAATCACTGTCAACATTTATTGTGTAGTGAAAATGAATGCCAGTCCAGCTGCTATAAATAAAGATGAGCTAGCAAATTTAAGCAAAAATAATAATAAACAATCAGCAAATTAACAAATAAAGAAAGTGCCTGTCAGTGATAGATCAGTCATTATAAAGGCAAGTCAGGCCATCTTTGCAATCTCTTTGGGCTGTTCTTCCAGCCATGGTTGGGGATGTATTTATGTACACTAAACTTTTGAATCGCTGGTAAAATCTGACAATAGTGACATAGCTTGTAGTGTTTTACACACAAAGCCAAAAAGCGAGTTTATTCAGATTCGCAACTACACATACACAGCCTTTTCCTGAGGATGCCTTTAACAGCAAGCCGATTGGCTCTTTAGCTAAAGCATAGGACTTTAAGTGAATGAGGCGCCATGTTGAGTGTTACGAGCGTTCCCAACCAGAAGTCTCCTCTTATTATAGTGTCTCGGCTTTGATGCAGTCTGTTAAACTTTCAGAATATACCAGTCACTCCACAGTCTGTATAGTTGTATTACTGGACTGTATTATTACTCTTGCAATGTCACAAACACAGGCTTGTATAAGCAGTTTAACTCTTACATTCATATTGAAGTTATAAGTAGTGCTTCAACTTCAGATACAATAAAGACAATCAAAACAGAGGTTATTTACATCTCTCAGTCTTAAAAGATCAGTAACAAAACAGGCCTTTTCATTCAAATGGATAAGTTGAGAAATGGTCATGGAAAAAATGACTATTAATACATAATGAAGAGACTTCAGAGTAAAAATATATATATATACACCCTTCAGTTCTCTTTACATTCATCATTATTATCAATATTTACAGCTGACATGATTTGTAAGCCTTAAAAACATATAGAACTACAAATCATGGAACAAAACATTAAAAAGCAGCAACTATGCAGCACATGTATAATATACAAAGTAGACAGACATCATATCATATAGCAACGACTCCAAAAACTGACATGAGCACTACAAACAGACTTGTGATGGCTTGCTTCATACTCCTGCCAGATATGCAATATTTATGAGCAAAAAAAAAAAATCAATGCGCTCAGAGGCGCACGCTGGCATTGGGAAAGAAAACACTGCTTCATTCAAACAGCACAGCACACACGGAAGTCTCACAGAACGCCTTGGCACCACGCGCACACACACTGCCGCCTCCCTTACCCTGCACTGGATGCTCAGGGAGCTACTGGCTGCCTCCCAAAAGGAAGTCTGGGGGATGTTAATGTGTTTGTTCCCCACATGGAGGAATTGGAAGTACAAACGGAGTTTTTAAAGAGGACTGAAGTAAGCCTGCGGCCGCCCTGCAGCAGGAAGGCAGAATCTAAAGGCAGGCTTAACGTGATCAGCAACTGCAGCTGATGGGTTCATAACAGACAGGGAGGCATGAAGACAGTTGGGATGTGTGTTCATGTGTGTGTGTGTCAGTTGGTGGCTGGCTAAGTGGATTAGTGCTTATCATTATTCTGCATAAGCATAAAACAGTCTATGACTGAATGTGGCTTAAGATGTTTAAATGTAAGATGTCTAAGCTTCAGATGCTGAAGTTTTTCTCAGCTCTCGGAATGCAGTGCTTACCACGCACAAGTATTTAAAAAAAGACAAAAAAGCACACATGAAGAAAGATTTATTGATGTTTCACAGACAGAAACTTGAGGAAATTAAGAGAATCGTGGAGGGTGGAGGATACAGATGAGACATGAAATCTTTCTCAATTCTTTGCCAGCTGCTCCATATCTGACCTAGCAGAGTGCCACCCACAAATACCCTTCAGTCAAATGTTTTAGAGCTTTTCTGGTGTGAGCCTAGTTGGTCAGGGGTTCATCCTACAGAAAGATAATGACCCAAAACAGCAGTCCAAGTTCTGCCAGAACTACCTCAGGAAAAAAGAACAAGATGGTCAGTTTGAAAACATGGAGTGGAGCACAGTCTCCAGACTTAAACACCATCCAGCTGATTTG
>BRDA01045049.1:0-27226 GCA_036984385.1 Crenuchus spilurus
TATATATATATACATATATTTTTTTGCTCATTTTTTCCTCTTTCCAATGTGATAGTAGCCAATTAACCCATCCTATCCAGTAGGGGGCTCTCCTCATCACTTTGCACTGTCCCTGACTCTAGGAGGGCGAAGACTTGCACTTGCCTCATTTGCTGCGTGTGATGCCAGCCACCACCTCTTTTCAAACTACCGCTAATACAACATCACTGGGGAGCCAACACACTCGGAGGAAAGTGCAGGATTCCCAGCTCTGAATGGACCAATCAGTAGATGCCTGAGCCAGCGGACATTGTAATGTGTGAGTGATAGGAAAAGTGAGAGCGCCATCTACCCGCCCAGAGAGAGCACTGCCAATTTTTGCTCTCTGTGGGCCCCGGCTGTTGATGGCAAACAGCATGACTGGGATTCAAACTCGCAATCCTCTGGTCATAGTGTCAGTGTCTTAGCCTGCTGAGCCACTGGGGGTCTATTAAAATGATTCTTAACATTTCTTAGTTTGCATTAAAATATTTAATTAATATAGAACCTTTATATTATGTGGAGATTCTTAAAACTATGAAAATTCAGATTTTATCTGAACTTGATTCTTTAAAGAATCATCTATTAAACATGGGAGCCAAAAGGGGTTGTTCAGTGAAGCACCTTTATTAGCACCATTGTTACACCAATGCACAGAGGAATAAAAAAGTCTTAGCACTGGAGCAGATGGGGATTATAAGAAAAAATGTTTAATCAGTGTCCATGGTAAATAATGGCTTTACAGAAACTTGCTGGACCTTCTGACCTCAGAGATGGACTAGATACAATCATCTTTCACTCGAAAGCACATGTTGCACATATGTGTGGTTTCGAGTACTGAAGCCACAAACAGAAAACCTGATGCCTCTAATTTCGCTGTTATAATTACCAGTGTCTGTAGTCAGTTCCCAAACACAGATGACTAAAGTACCAGCAGAGCCCTTTGGAAGGCTTTGTAAAGTCAGTCCGTTTATTTCTTTGTTGCCAGATAGCACCACATTTCTAAGCAGTGTGCTGAATGTCAGCTAAATGTGTTCAAAGGCCTCCTCTAAGGCTGCCTTCAAAGGCCTGCAGAGATGCATTGTGTATTTGTTGGAGTTTGTTTGGTTTTTGCATAATGTCTGTCTGTCAGGGAAGATAAAGTGGTGTTTGGATCATTTTCCACTCATCAGTCCTTTGCCCTGTTTTATTCATTATAGCTGGTACGTGATTGATTTAATTTTCTCTGGGAAGGTTGAGTGGACGAGCAGACCTAATTTCAACTCTGATCTGTGACCTACATGCTCAAGGGACTTTGCTTATGAGCATGTCAAGCGAAAGAGTGTTAATAATTCACAGAATTGCATTATTAATCAGAAAACGTCTTGATATTTCAGGCTATTTTTGTGCAGTGACATATTGTCCATTAAAATTCAATACCATTCTGCTCCTTTGCAATGTATTCATTGGTCATTCAAATCATATTTCATGGAAAGCAGTTCTTTGTGCTTCACAGAAATTTGACATGGTGCAGTCTTATGGAGTTGACTTCACGGTCATCTACTCCCTAAACAGGGAACGTATGCAATGTAAGCTAATTGTGTATTTTTCCACATTTCTTTTTCCATTCGGCTTGACATGACTTTCAGACTTGTTAAATAGTTATGATGAAAGACACACAAGCACGCTTGGCTCACAGAAATCCAAGCTGACGGCCTGAATACTCACAAACGCTGTTTGTGCTACATACTGAAAGTTGAGCTCAAGGGCCTATAGGCTGCAAATTGTTTGAGCAATTTGGTTGCTGCATTTTATAATATGAGGCTGGACCACATTATTGACCGCAGAAGCTAGCTTTAGCTGATTATGGCAAAAAACACAGAAGAACCAGCCTTCAGTATAGCAGGCCTTTTCATGGATGAAAATGAAATCTGGAGGACATGTCTTGGAAAGGCAGCCTATTCACTTACAGCATAATGAATAAGATCATCCTTACAGTAACAGGGGCATCTCTGAGCCATATGGTTTACATCATGGCTTAATTCCCACAGAGTGTTTTTCTTCTCCATCATATCCATGTAATGACTTGTGCTGCCATGTAGCTGCACTTTTCATACACTTGACAGAAGTTTCATTCCTTTTGCCTTATATATCACTCAAATATTCTGAAAGCAGATGAACTTTAATATGTTTCAATCATCACACGATACAGTACAGCATTAACCAAATAACCATTGTTCATTGTTACGTAGATTTGTAATAATCTGTTGCTGATTGCTCTATTATCTGAGAGCTTTTAAAGATTGTTCAACTTGAAATACAATCTAAGACTCCCAGATGGACCTTATTCATAGTCTCTAAATGACACTTCACAGTATTTGTAGACTTAAACTCTTATTATCTCACATATTAAAATAAGATTTTTAAATGGAGCATAAAGCAGTGGGAAGGGGAAAGGGCCTGGATCACAGCTGTAGGAAAGATGATTCTCAACTTTATTGCCCTCTGATGAGGACAATATAATTGCAATCACCTGTATGGTGATTGGTGATTAAATGGTGTTGTCTCCTTTATGGAGATACGGCAGGGCATCATCACATGTTCCATTTGGGAAACTAGAATTGAAAGTATTATGTTTACATTCACACCATTTCACATATGATCTTATCCAGTGTACAATAGTGCTTTGTTCCCATTAAGAGAATGATCTCAGGTAGTACAGACAGTTTAGAGTCCAAACTACTCTTCAGATCAGACACTGTTAGAACAAAACCATCACTAATACCTAGAAAGAAGGAAAGATACACAATTATACACAATATAAGAGCATTACAATGTATTACAATAAGAGTTATAAACTAGTTCTTGCTTAAGTGTTCAACAAAGAGATGGTCTTCAGTCTGTATTTGAAGACTGCAAAAGATTCTGCTGTTCAAACAGCCAGTGGGAGTTCACTCTATCACCTGGGTGCTAGGACAGAGAAGAGTCTTATTGCTAGTCTTCGACATGTCTTGAACGATTGCAGGTCAAGCCAAGCCAAACTAGAAGCTCGAAGGGTTTGAGGTGCGGCTCAAGACGTGACTATTGCCATTACGTAGGGAGGAGCAGGTCCATTTTTTACTTTGTAAGTGAGCATCGGGGTTTTAAATCTGATGTGAGCAGCTACAGTAAGCCAGTTGAAGTGAACACAGCAGTGGAGTGATGTGGGAAAACTTAGGCTGATTGAAGACTGGCCAAGCAGATGCATTCTGGATCAGCTGCAGGGGCCTGATGGCTCGCATAGGAAGACAAGCCAGGAGTAAGTTGCAGTAATCAAGTCTTGAGATGATGAGAAACTGGAGAAGCACCTGAGTGGCATCCAGTTAGAAAGGGTCAGATCTGTCAAATGTTGAAGAGGAAGAACCTGCACGACCAAGCATTAGAATATTTAAATACAGTCATGCACACAATACATGTGCAATTGAAGCATTGCTACTACTTGATAGACAGAGGAGGGCCTTGATTCTTGACTTCTTTAATTAATGTAAAACCTTTTATTGAGGAATGGGTTATCCACCCTTTACTTATTTTACAAAAAATCTATTGATTGAAAGGATCTTTAGGGAACCATTAGTGGTTCATTTATGGCATTACTCCAAAACATTAAAGGGTACTGCCATTGTAGGATCATCTGTTTGAGTTCTAACTTATTAGCATGTATTTATTTGCTGTTTTTTTTATTCAATTTGCTACTTTTGATAAATGACATGGTAGTTATGATGGTGTTTTCATTGCACTACACACTCTTATGAAATTCTTAAATTAAATAGTGAATGTGTGGAAATATCAAGATGGCTTTTATGATTCCCCCACGTAAAGAAGGATATTTGGAAGCTGCTCTTGGTTGAGCTGTTCCACTTGTGAGAATTTCACAGATGTTGCTACACAGGGGGATCACTGGTGCCGTATATTAAATCCAGAATCTTCTTCCTGTATGCTTCAGATTTGATCTAAGATTTGATCCAATAAAGACCAATATTCAAAACACAGGATCCACAATATGTTTGTGGACAGTGTTCTTTGAAAGGATGATGTCACATTTGTTATGAGGCCCAAAGCTAGAAACACATAATACGTGCAATATGACCACTGTGCAGTGTTTACCCTTAAGGATATGTTGCTTAATGATAAAGATGCTGTTCTGGCTAAACTATGGTTCACTGGCTGACTTGTATTAACGTAAATTCTCATGGCCACTCAAGCAAACACACAGTAAGCATTTTGATTCACATGTGTTGCACTGGAATTATAGTTACAAACTATTTTTCTTTTTCATTTTAATGTTGTCTGTAATTAAACCATGATGTCAATGTCTGGACAAAACCTTTGATCTCCAATGTTTAATTTTTTTAACATATTTGGAAAGCAGCAGCTGGTCTTTAAACTGTGCAACAAAATTCATGATAAATGGACAAAAAGAAATGTTCTAAACATAAAGGGAGAAAAGGACACTGATGTCCAGTAAAAGTAAAAATTTGTATATCCTCTAAAGTTATTGTTTAATGTAAAAGAAAAAAATATATTTTAGTGGAATTTTTAGAGATACAAAGCAATTAGAAGCACTGAATGCAATTCTTTTGTTTCTTCAAACCATAATGAACGAGTACAGTCATACATCAAAAAGTTAGAATTTTTGATCATAGTTCATTTTTGAAAAAAAGTTCATTTTTGATCATAATGTTAAAAAGGACATATATTTTTATATTCATTACACATAAAGTGACATTTCCGGCCTTTTTGTTGTAAATTTGATCAATGTGGGATATAGTTAATCAGCTGACTTCCTACTCAAGTCAAGTAATATCATGGTCAGAAAATCATTAGGTAGTAGTTTTGGCACTGTGAGCAGATGCTGAATCCTGCTGCAAAAGGAAATCAGCATCTCCATAAAGCAGATATAAGCATGACCTGCTCTAAAATCTCATTGTAGACAACTGCATTGACTTTGACCAACAACAGTAGATGAAATGTCACCCTAAACCAGACTGGAAAAACGTCACACTGGATTTCAGACATCTTATATTCTCTGCCTCTTTACTCTTCCCCCAGACTCTAGGACCTTGATTTCCAAATGAAATACATTTACTTTCATCTTCCTCTTCTCTTTAGCCCAGACAAGATGCTTCTAATGTTGTCTCAGGTTCAGAAGTGACTTGATATTACTTATGCAGCTGTTATAGCTGAAGAGATTCACTGTATTATTACTGAATAGTAATTTACTTGAATTGGATGTAAAATTTGATTTACTGGTTTTCTGATCTTCAAAAGTTATAAGTCATATTAATCAACTTTAAAATAAAATTTAAATATGTTAGCTTAAATATTTTAGTTAAAGTAAAACATGACAGTTTGATTTTTTGAATTATTTCATGAAGACCTTTTCTAGATATTCTAATTTTTGATGTATATATAGAGGTGTGAAACTGGCTGAATACCCCATTTAAAATCAATAAAGTTTTATCAAAGAGCCCTCTCTAACTGTAAAATCTTAAATGAGCTTAAAGCATCAGTGCACTCTTAAAAATAAAGTTGTCAAAATGCCTTTTGGAAGGATGCCATAGAAGAACCACTTTTGGCAAAGTTGTACCCTTACATAGACAAACTAGGCAAATGCCTAGGGCCCCACCCTTCACTGGACCTGGACTGTTTCCAAGTTAAGATTCAGTAGCTACCACACACTGAGTCTTTATACTATAATATTTACACTAAGACTATATACTATAAAAGGTTTATACTTCATGAAATAATCTATACAAAAGTAAATGTCATTGACATTTATCTCCATAGAGCTTCATGGTTTTTGTTTTAACCACTAGATGAGTATGACTTCAGGCTACAGCTAATTCTCATTAATGTCCAGGGAATCTTATCTGGAGCAGAGTGTAAGGCCTTAATTCTGGCCTTAGGTTTGTGTACTCTTGTGCATGTCATGATTTAGCAGCTCTCTTTTCCAACCTTAATCTTTCCTGCCAAAACTTTATATCAGCACAGGCCTCTGGGTGACTCTCCTTTATGAGGCAGGGGGAGTTTTCCACATCCTTATATGCGCTTCATAAACACTTACTACCTGAACCTCTGGTTTTCTCAATCCTGCTGGGAGAAAAATACAGGCCCCTTGGCTTATTAATGCTGATCATATATTCTTGCATTGCCCCCGTGAGGAGTCAGGCTGGGCCAGGGCAAGACAAACCTATACTGGAGTCTCTGATCTGGATGGAGCACCCCCAAGTCACACCCAAACCAAGAGTCCCACAGGGCTTTTCATCAGTCAGTCATCTCTCTTCTAAACAGACTGTGCTTTAAAAGTCAAAAAAACAATTATTGTCCACATCGAGTGCCTTTTTTTCATTATGATGAAAGATGCTGTTTTGTGAGAAAACACATTTTTTGGCTGTGAACTGTCAGATGTATTATTCACCCCAAATGTGTTTTCAACTGTTTGCATGTTTCTCTTTTTTGTCAAATGAAGTTCTGGGTCTAGATTCATGAAAGTTACTTAAGAAATTATCTCACTATCTAGTTATGATGAACGTTAAAAAGTTCCTAAGAATGTTCTTAAATGCAGCTCTTGAGAAAATATTATCTTAAGAAAATAAAAATTATTTTCTTCCATTCTCTTCCTATTCATAAAAAATCTTTTTTCATTTTTCTTATGTATGCTACAGCTTACTTCATTATTTTTGTTAATTTAATCCACTTAGATGGCCATAAAATGGAGGAAAACATCAAAGCAAGTGTCAGGACACGAGCCCCACCCCCAGACTCTGATTCCCAACAACCACCACCAACCAATCACAGGAGAAGATCACATTCACCTGAATATTAAGCTCACCTGCCGCTTAATCAATGAACCTATTTAATCCTGTCTCTACAGTCTCACCACGTGAAGTATTGCCACATTGTCTCTTGCCTTGTGCCTTACCAGCCTTATATTTCTAGTTTTGCCTTTACTGTGTTTTTTGACCCTTTTTCTAGCCCTCGACCTAGTCTCAGTCTAGCCCTTTTTGCCTTTGTTTGCTGTGCTCTCATCTGGCTCCAGGCCCTTCTGTTTTGTCTACTCTGCCTTGTGTGAGTGTCGTACTTTGTATATGTACTTGGATCCATTATTAAACACTCTTACACTTTCAGTGTTTCTAAGTCTGCTTTATTTTGAGTGCTCCATTACTCACAGCAAGTGTTCAAAAATGTTTACCAAGCAAAGTAAAGATAATTATATTTTACAAAGTAAAGGCCTAAATATTTTTCAATTTAAAGCTTTAAAAAACTGTAACCCTCCCCATCCCTAGCCCTGCCTCTGTTCACTGCACTTTGTTTGTTTATGTCTGCCATGTGCTCTTGTCTACATGTGCTTGTGCTTACGTTCACGTCATGTCTCCTCTTCCAACCATCACGCAGCCTGCTGTATCATTTTCTGTCTAATTACATTTGATATAAAGCCTCCCTAGTGTCACACTGTGTCCATAATTTTTTCTTAGCCACAGTTTTTAGTTTTTGCAATAAAAACTTATAACAAAATGTTTTTAGAACTTTTTGTCCAAAGTTCCTCCTCAATCTGTACTTGATTTCAGCCTAGGAGTAGGACAGTGGCAAAACATAACAGAAATAGAAAACAAAAACAATATATTACAAAACAAAAATAGAAAATGCTGCAATCAGGTGTGAGTTGGCACAGCAGGATAAAAAAGTGAGATGAACTGCATGCTACCAGTGTGCCAATGCATATTGCTAGAAATGCCCTAAAACTATAAAAAATAGAGATAAACAGTTTGCTGCACAACAATGCTGAAGATGATCCAGACACTGTCAGAACTCAAAAGGTGATTTGCTGCACAACATGTGGCAGTAAAGTGAGCAAAGAGAAATAAAACAAAACACAAGGAGTTCACTGCACAACCTGACACAGATGAACCAAGTGAACATCACCATAAACTCCAAAAGTTAATTGTGCCCAGGAGAAGTAAGGATGCACCCTCTCAGAAAGGTAATGCCACCACAGGTGGATCTTATTCTGTAAAAACACCAAGCGAGTGCACTCATTCTAAACAAGAGGTGGCCATAATATTCGGATATGACTGTCCAATTCTATAGCACTGCTCTAGACACTCAAACTGCTTTGACTTTTGGGACAGTGGGCAGCACAGTGGCTTGGTAGTTAATACCAGGAACAGCAATCCTTTTCTCTGCACAGTATTTGGTGGTTAGCACGCTTGCCTCTCATTGGTGAGGTCTTGGGTTTGAGTCCCCATCTGGGTGGAGTTTCCATGTTCTCCCCATATCTGCATGGATTTCCTCCAGGGACTCCAGTTTCTCCCCACAGTCCAAAAACATGGAGATTAAATTAATTGGGTACTCTAGATTTTCCTTGTGTGTGTGTGTGTGCGTGTGCACCCAGTGATAGATTGACGCCCTGTCCAGGGCTTAGTTAGGATAGTGTAATGCCCTGCTCTGTGGCCGGTGAGGGGGGTAGGGGATGCAACCCTGATCAACATTGAGCAGATGGGATAATGCCTGGATAAATGGATGGATGGATGGATGGATGGATGGAGGGAGGGATGAGTAGTATTTTATGAAATTGTTTGGTTGAGTGAGATTTTTGTCAGTGTTCAGAAGTGTTTATGCAACACCAACTGATAAAAAAGAGTAGATTTGTGGGTGGGGCATAACTTACTAGGATTAAATAGAACTTTATCAACAGTCTACAAAATGTGTTCAATGCACAACATGATGGGTGAGGCAGATCAATTAAGCCCTAATTAATAGCTAATTAATAAGCCAAGTCATCATTGTCCAGTACTTTTTAATCTTATTTTCTCATTTCAGATTTTCAGTACCTGCCATGTTCAAATACAGTATATCCTCACAGCCAGCTTTGATGTTTGTATTCAATATAATACAGGTATGATAATAGCTATGTTTACACTATGACTTTGACAGGGAAAATGAAAAAAAAAACATTAAGCCTGTTATGACTTCACCTGCTTAAAATGACTTTTAAAGCACCGTGTTCACTTCTGTAAATAAAATAGAGCCTGTGAGTAGGATTATGGATTAAATATTAGCCATGTTCTTAGATAGCAAGGTTAGTAGTGGTTAATTATGTATACTTGAGCAAAAACTATAGGCTTGCTGGCTGAGGGTCTTATTCTATTCTTTGTCTGATGAGCTATAACATAAATATATAACTGTGACAGGACAAGAGGAATGCTTTACTTCAGGTCATTGCCTCACATATTTGCCCCTTTTAAAAGCGAAAGCTTCCCCTACAATTACTAAAATTCACCTTCCCAAAGGCTAGTTCTCATTAGAGTTGCACAATGGTGGCACTGAAACAGCCCTGTACTTCAAATAGAGCAATATTCTCTGCAGCTAATTATCAGCCTTTAGATCTTAATGGACCTTTTGTGGAGGTGAACAGTGAAATCAATCACAAATGTTGCACAGACAGTGTTTTCTTTCAAAGACCCAATTTGTACACTGGGCCACATCAATGGCTATCTCCCAGGCCTGGGTGCAAGAGTATGCAGGTTAAATGGAAAGCAGAGTGAGGTGAGAGGGGATGGATGTGGCAGCTCAGCATTAGTATCTGTTTTGAGAATGAATCAGGCCGAGGGGCCAGTTTAAAACCAGCAGCAGCTTTCTGTTTTCAAGCAGCACATAGAGCTCTTCCTTTATTCCCTTCATCATCACTTTCATTCATCACCGACTGCACCACTTAGGTTGTCTGTGAGAGCAGTTTTCCCAGACTTGTTGATGCAGGAGGGGTGTAGGGAGGGAGGGTGAGAGAGAGAAAGCGAGAGAGAGAGAGAGAGAGAGAGAGAGAGAGAGAGAGAGAGAGAGAGAGAGAGAGAGAGAGTAGTGCAAATGCACAAATGCACAGATCCTATCAAAGTCATGCTGCGTAGTTCAGCAGGGATTGAAACGTGCTTATTTTTCCTCAACAAGAACAGAAACACATATAAAACACATACAGGAACAAACTCCATATGCAAGTTCACAGAGTAATAGAGTGCTAAATTGGTGGGTCAGGGCCACATGTGAACAGCAGCCAAAATTCACATTCAATAAAAGTCAACCTGGCAATTTCCTTACTATAATCCAAAGCTTGGAAGACTTCCATAATTCTACTGATTCAATGCTCTAGCAGCTACCACTCAAAAGTTTGCCATATTAACATTTTTCAATACATGTATACAGTAATAACTTAGTAGTAGTAAAAACTAGACCTAATGTGACATTTTAGATGTTATTCAGGTTTTCGAGTACTCCAGGGACAACAAAAATGCTTAAATGATTAACAAACGAATTCTCAATTTTGTAAAAAATTTTTGTAGCATTGCTTGTTTTCAAATGTCAACATCTCTCTTAAAATATTCTGAATATTAATTTAATTCCAACTTTGTTCTTGACGCTATAAACATTATTCTGGACAATGGTCTTAGTCTGGATAGTACTTGGAGGGGAGACCTTCAAGGAAAAACCTGCTTGATTGTTGGAAGTCTTATTGGTGGGGATATAGTTGGCACTATTCTTGTGTCTTGTGTAGATCTCAGTGCCCCAGTGCAGTGATATGAACACTGAGATGTAAAATGGAGGTTCCTATTCTCTGAGGTCAGAGACAGATCACTGGACATTTTCTCTAAAAGAGTGTCCTGGGTAAATGTCCCAATCCTAATCATCCATATCTTTAATAATTAGCTTAGTTTCACATCATTGCTGTGCCTAATAGCCTCTGTGAATATTAGCTAATGTGAGATGAGAGTACTCTTGTGGTCTGGCTGCTGTCACATCATCCAGGTGGATGCTGCATATTAGTATTGTAAGATATGACTCTCTAATGTCTGTCCCAAATGTCAAAGCACTTTGAGTGACTAGAAAACTACTATAGAAATATTAACAGTAAGTAAGACAGACATTTAGAGCATGAGCATGATGTTTATCTGCACCGTAGTTGGCATGAAGGACTTCTTCTTTCACCACTGCTTCAGCATACTTGCCAGTCAGGCCACAGAGTTCTGTAGATAGAGCCTTGTTTTCAGGAATATTTTGCATTGTTGGCATAGTTTTTAGTCTGGAACAGAGCTGAAATGAATGATTTTATGTGCTGCTGTTTTAAGGATACAATTAAAATTCCAGTCAACTTCTTATATTAGGAGTGAAATATCACAAAATGTAAGAAAAATAGAGTAGATTTACCACTTAAAGTTACCACAAAAAGATAATAGCTTAAGTAAAAAGTGCCCTGAACAATTGATAACTTTATTAGGAAAAACGATAATGTTGTGAAAACGTTAATTTGTGTTCATAATTTAATTCAAAAAGGTAAACTGTCAAATCGTATATTCATTACACATTAAGTGACATATTTCAGGCAATTTTTGTTTTACTGTTCATCAGTATGGCTTAGTGTCACATAACTGCCAGCATTCAGGTGGAAAAAGAAAATTGGGAAAACCGTTCCTGTATAGCTGCTTTATTTATAGAAAAACCCAGAGCTTAAAGCCATCAGGTTGGACTTCAAGTACAGATAGAGGAGACGGCATCGATAAAAGGTGGGAAAAGTTCTTCAGCCAGGATTTTAACTGGTGCAGTGGAATAGAAAAAGCATGCCACTGAAGTTATGTGAGTTTCATAATGCTGGGAGGACAGAACTCATGCCAGGGCCTATGGATTTACAGTCAGTACTGGCAGATTGGCTCAGCTACCAGTGTTGACAGTCAGGGCATGTGGGATTTACAGGCAGCCTGCTAAACCAGATCAGCTCCCAGAGGGACATAAACCTTACCAGCAAGGATAGGATACAGAGCAGATGCACCTCGGTCAACATTTACACATTCAAAGGAAAGAAGAGGAGACAGAACGGAGAAATCTCTCTTAAGACAGCGAGTTTTTACAGAAACTTTTTAAATTGATCAATCATTGAGTTCCAGTGGAACTTCTTAACACATCCTGCATCTTTCAGCACAGGAAGTGAAACTTGTTAGGCTCTGTTGTTCTCTCTTTGAGATCCTTTTGGTCTAACATAAAAGGCTTGAAAATGAGAGGCAACAGCTCAGGAAAGCTGAACAGAATGAAATAAGACATGGAAAGAGAATTCCTAATTCAAAGTAAATGACTGAAGTGGAACAGAGTAAAAAATAGGCATTATTATTTTTTATACTTCAGTCAAAGTAAAGTATTTTCTTTGAAAGTACACAGGAAAGTACAAATCGATCAAAAATATATTTAAAGATATTGTTCGCCAGAAATCATATTTATATATTTTTCTACTTATCCCAGATGCAGTTGATCAGCCAAGACATGTTTGGAGTAAACATATTGCTTCTTAAGTTTAGACCTGGAGCTGTGAAGTTAAAGTTACTAGTAAACACTAAACAACAAAACTTTATTTTGCTTATATTGACATGTTTCCTTTTAAATACATCACCAACACATCTCTTGACACATTCAAACCTCTTCCTGCTTTTATTTAAGGTCTCACAGATTAATTGATGTGTTTTAGAACATAGTATGACTGATTCTGAGCTACAGAAGAGCTACATTTTAGACAGTAGGGGGGCTGGTAGAAGACTATAAAAGAGATGATTAGTAAGTCATACTGTGTCCTAAAACACACTGACTGGTCTATGGGCCATTCAATTAGATCCAGATAATGCTTGAGTGGGTTTTGGTCATTTTTGTTTTGATGGAACTTACTGAACTATTGAGCTGTAGTCTGTCTTAACAATGTTGATATATTTAGTTATTCTCCAGTAATGAGAGTATCATGAAAAAGTTTGTGTTCATAAAAAAAGTTACATCATATATTTTATATTTATTACATGTTAAGTGACATCCTTTTTTTGTTTTAATATTTACACTGTTTAATTAGTCATTTATTCAAACTTGAAATATGAAATATTCTAATAATTTGTGATGATTAAATATCTGATTTGTACAAACTAAAAGTCATACTGATCAACAATAAAACAAAAAATGGCTTGAAATATGTAATTAATATAAAATATGACGGTTTACTTTTTTAATTAAATTATAAACAGCAAGTCACAAAATGTAACAATTTTGATGTGGCACTATATTTAGTCATGAATCATGAACCATGTTTTTCAGTGTAGGTGAGCAGGCAGTTAGCTTCATGCTTAATGGACAGGCTGAGATTGCCTCTGAATTTTCCATAAATCAGATTGTGTGGACTGTCTGTGTGTCTGAGAATTAGTTTTAGATTCTGTCATTATGAGGTTGCACAGGAGCCATGCCTTATAGCAGTGGCTGAAAGTCTAAAGGCCGGGTCCCTTTGCTTTCTTTAAGCTCCATAACTCAGGTCTGACATGTTTGAGCTCAGCAGTTCATTAAGGTACAAAATCACTCCCGCTGGGAGGGGGGTCTCTTATCTCTGATTGACCCCCCCTCCCCCTTAACATCTTGCCCGAGGGTAAATCTCTTCCTCTAAACACAGGAGTGATATAAGGCACAAAAAGACAGAGTACACGGCCACTGCTGGTTAGGTCAGTGCCTGAGAGGAGTTCACGTGTCAGTGCTCTGAGATTGACTCCAGATGCTGAGAAAGATGTATAGCTGCCCAGCAGTGGCTTTGTAAAGTGGATGTGTGGGATGAGAACTCTCTGGGAGAGGGTTGTGCCTCTTCCCTTGACATGGGCGGCAGGCCTGGGCCTCATAGTAATTGCCTGCTCTATGCGTGGTCTGAAAACCTTCTTTAAGCTATCTGGGTGGGAAGATACACTGTAGGCTGTTGAAGCCACCTTAATGATGAGCTGTATAAAATTATGTGTGTTGTGTTGGAGGTACTTCCTGTATCACAACTCTGGTAAATGATGACAAAAAAAATTGGGGCATTGAAGCCCTTAAACTTCTTTGCACGTACTAAGGCTTGTTGAAATGCAATAGTTATTAAGATATTAATAAGTTGTTTCTAATAAATGAGTAATGCAGTTACCCTAAATGCAATGAGTTGTCAGAATTTTGCATTTTTTGTTGTCTGAATTTTGCTATGAGGCTAACAAATGCTAGAACTCAATAGTTATCCAAGTCAAATTAATTAAATGTAATGTACTGTACTTTACCTCCAACTCTAGTATAAAACATTGGACTTCATTGTAATTCCCAGGTGCAGTGCAGTGCTGTGTGTACAGTATTCTGCATATAGCTTGTATAGGGTAACTGTGGCTGGGAGTAGGCTGAGCAGGTGTTTAATCAGTAGTTTTAAGTGCAGTGTGAGTTCAGCACAGATGTAATGAGAGGAGTGAGCAGCAAGTTAATTGGACTCTGGCAGTGTTGTTCCTCATCAGCCAGGCCTTTATGATGTATGGGTGGAGCAGGCAGGAGCCAGCCAGCCCACCACTTCAGAGCGCATGGCAACACAAATAACACTGCACTGATGAGATTAAGCAATTCAAGATGTGTGCGTGTTCATTTAAGGCAAACAGAAACTGTTTTGTCTCCCCTTCATCTACACCCCCCCCACGTACTTACGTGCATGGTCCCACTCACACAGAGTCACCAAGCACACGACCGCACACTAGCATTGTGTGCCATCTACAGTAAACAGAGCTCCACCATTTCCTTTGTTGTCTTGTGTGCCACACTGCAGTAAACATACCAAACAATTTCCTGTAAAGCCAAAGAGTGTCGGAAAAAGCAATCCATGCAGGATATTGTGAAAGACGGTCTGCAAAAACATCTACATTCCAAAAATAGAACTTTGATGGAGAACAATGCTCTCCACTGCATCCAAGGTGAACCTGCTTGTTGGCAGAGCATACAGAATTCAAAGCTCAAGGAGAACAAGCCCAAGAATGCCTCCCATCCTCAGACAATGATCCTTAACATTTCACAAACTACAGTCAAAAAAGAAGAAAGAAGAATACAAGTGAAGAGAAAGTTTCCACTGCTGAAGCCAAAACATAACAGGACTTATGAACCTGATCCAAATGTAACCTACTCAGCTAAGGTCTAAAACTAATTTAATTTAAATATTTAATTTTAGACTTGCACACTTATTTACTGCACATCTGGGAGAATAGCCAAAGGACTGGTTTCCAAACTACTACACATTTCTAAATTGACCATTTTGGCCTTTTAGAAAATTGATTTTCTATTTTTCACTTTGATTTAAAGAAATAAATATATAATACAGTCATAGCCACACTTGTCATTTGGTGGAAACTGCACACTAAATGAGAGAGGATTCATGAAGTTACTGTGGTCATCAGAATTTTGATTCTTCTGGCTTTCTGAGCTTTTGTGCAGTGCTTCAGGTCTGTAAAAAACAATCAGCCATTTATTAAAGGTGCTCTAAAATGGAAAATCATATTTACTTTGGCATAGTTGAATAAGGAGAGTTTGGTGCATGGAACTGACTTGTGATTGTCAACCATGTTGTGTCCTCCTTTAAATACAGAACTCTTATAAGCATAACAGAGGAGAAACATTTATTTCTCTCATTCAAATGTCCTTAAAAAGAAATAAATAATGAAACAGGTGATGTCTGAGTAGCAAAGATGGGCACTTTGTGAATATGTGAGAACATTTTTGAAATGTTTAAAAACAACATTCCTCACATAATCACATGGGCAAGGGAGTACTTTGGCAAAGCTTTGTCAAGTCATTTTAAAATGGATGTACATTCAGAAATGTCACATAAATTTTAAATCTGCAAATAAGAAGCCTTATATGAATCATGTCCAGAAGTGGTGCTGACTTTTCTGGCTTGGAGTCATTCAACTTAAGTGGTGGAGGCAGGCAGGATGCACACAAAGCATTTGTACTTAGGGCACCCACATGCCTAGCACTGGTACTGTAAACCATCACATGGTGGAAACACATATTGTGGTCAGATGATTCAGTATTCTAGATCTTTTGCCTGATGGATGCTATGTTCTCCAGATTGTTGTCAGCCAAATGCCAATCCAAAAAGCCAGGGTCTGTCAATGTGTGGGGTTGTGTCATTGCCCATATCAAAGGTAATTTACATCATATGCTGCCTTCAAGACAATTTTTTTACAGATGCGTCATTGCCTTTTTCAAGATAATGCAAAACCACATGCTGCACATTTTACACAAGCTTCAGAAGATATGGTTATGGGTACTGGAATGGTCTGCCTGCAGTCCCCAATAGACAATGTGTAGTGAATTAATGTGATTTTAGATTAATGATGCTCAAATGATGCTGAAGCTTCAGTCCAAAAATGACTGTAGATAGACATTTACAAAATACAATGTATCCTGTTGTGACAATACCTGAAAAGAATAGACTCAACCAACTGAAATTACCTTTCATTGTCTTTAAATAAGTCAGTAGTGTACATAAGTGTACATATATAAAACAAGAACATATTCTCAGAACGAGAAGGGTTTCTAAACTTTTCAATGCTAGTGTATGTGCTTGGAGAGAATGTGGAATCCAGTCTGTCTGGGTGTATTCGGAATGCAGCCTGCAGCTCCAGTCTCAGAGGTGAACGGTCTGGGACAGTGCCATGCTGATAGCACACCAACTGCTTCCAGAAACTAGGCACAATTACCATCTCAATATTACCATGTCAATGTGGGCACATGAGATTACAGCACTACATCCGTCACTGAAATTATCCCTTCCACACCAGCTTTCACACACTGCACAGTAATGTATTTAACCCTTTTCAATCTCTCTTACCTTGTTTCTTTGCAAAAGTAAGCAAGAATATCTGTATAAGCACATCATACTGTATCTGTGCATTACATGTTGTATGGCTGATTACTTTTAAGGCTATTTCACAAATTGTCTTTGCATTTTATTGAAGCTTATCAATGCTAGTACTACAATTGATGCAATGTACTACAATTAATATGATAAAATATATAATTATTGACCAATGTTCAACACAGAAGAAATTGACCACTGCATTTAACCCATTTGTGCAGTGAAACACACATACTAGGAGGCAGTAAAAAAACATGCACAAAGCAGTGGGCAGCCCCTATCCACTGCATCCAGGAAACAGTTGAGGGTTAGGTGCCTTGCTCAAGGGCACTTCAGTCAAGACCTCCCGAGGACCGAACCCATAACCTTCCAGTCCTAAGACTAGATCCTTAACCAGCAGGCCACTGCTGCCCATCTGTGTCCCCTCACATATACTATGCAATATATTATGTTAAAATATGCATATTTCCACACTTTAAGAAATAAAGTTTGATGTAGTATGTGAAAAAAATGTTTTATTCATTATTGTGATGTCACAACTTCATGTTGAAGTTACATGAGTTGGACAATGAAACTGAAACACCTGGATTTAGACCACAATAATTTATTAGTATGGTGTAGGGCCTCCTTTTGCGGCCAATACAGCGTCAATTCGTCTTGGGAATGACATATACAAGTCCTGCACAGTGGTTAGAGGAATTTTAAGCCGTTCTTCTTGCAGGATAGTGGTCAGGTCACTATGTGATGCTGGTGGAGGAAAACTGACTCCTGACTCCCTCCTCCAGAACACCCCAAAGTGGCTCAATAATATTTAAATCTGGTGACTGTGCAGGCCATGGGAGACGTTCAACTTCAAAGATCAAACCAATCTTTCACCAGTCTTGCTGTGGTATGTCTCTGGTATGTCACCCATAATGTTGTGTGCATTGCAATATTTTGAGCGAAACTGTGCTCTTACCCTGCTAATTGAACCTTCACACTCTGCTCTTACTGGTGCAATGTGCAATTAATGAAGATTGGCCACCAGACTGGTCCAATTTAGCGATGAAACCTCCCACACTAAAATGACATGTGTTTCAGTTTCATTGTCCAATCCCTGTATAAGGAGTGTTTCAGATTGGACAGCAAGTCAGAATCAAGACCGTTTATGTATTAAACTTAAAGATACAGTATCAAAAAGGCTGTTTTAGTGATAAAGGTAGGTTGGAAAATTGTCATATAATATCAAAGTAATATGATTTTTAGTCACTTGGTCATGACATTTGGTTCACTTTATTATTGGAAGCACAAGTGTAAAATACATTCTGCTTTTGTTTAAGCCTCATATATATCATATATTTATTATTATTATTATTATTATTATTATTATTATTATTATTATTATTATTATTATTTATTTATTTATTTATTTATTTATTTATTTATTTATTTATTTAACATTTTTTTTTATATTTGTGGCATCACATACTCTATTATGGTTGCATATGCCTGTGTTTTGGTATTTATGTAATGTAATATAATGTTAAAGGGTCTGTATCAAGCAAAAATTTATCTTTCCTCACTTTTAGACATTAAACACAGTATGTGGTCACTGTTAAAGCTTCAAAATGTACTGTCCAAACTATCCATATTTGGAAAATAAGCTGTTAAAAAGCAACTAGATGATGAACATGACCATATGACTTTACATTTAAAAGGATATATACAGTTAAAAATAGAATATAGTACAATATTTACATCAGAGCGGAGTTGTTCCTTCAGGCCAGCATATGTCCTGCTGCTGCCAGAGCTTTCCAAACAGTCTTATCTGTGTGCAGTGTTATGATGAGGAAGTAAAGGCAAACACACTGCTTGCCATTTTATCTCCTCATTAGGCATGGCCTTGACCCACAGCCAGACAGGATGACCTTGTGGAAAAGTCATTAGAAATCGTACCGGCTGCCATTAGCTATGCTTACGTGTGCTGTTGCTGCCACCTCATCACTTCCATCTGAACACAATCTCTAGCCATCCTGTTGCTATTTGCTCGCACTTTCCTGTCTCCAAAATGACAGAAACAACATTTGCTGACAGTTTATTTGGTGTTTGTATGAGCACAGTGTCAAGTTTTGCAGAAATTGATAGGCATCGTCATGCCTGTGTTTACAGTGACCATGACCTGAATAGTTCAGATTCAATCAAGGAATATGGTTTCTTATCAAGATCACAGACACGGTCAGAGTACCGCACATGTTTCAATGTGTATAACCAGATGAATGCACCAAAACATATCGTGTTTGGTGACCAAAGCAAGAACTGAAGCTAAAAAGCATATTTGAGCTGTGTTTATTATATAGAATTCAATGTGGTCTTTATGTTTTGCTTGAGCAGAGTGGAAGCAGCCATGGCTCTGGGTTATGGAAAAAGAGATTATGTCGAGGAAGGCTGTCAAAATATAATCAATCAATATGACCAATCCAAATATTTTCCTCCACATTCTCCATTCCTCTTTTTATGTCCGTTGGCTGATATGCCTACTGTGCTCAAGTGCCGTCCAGATAAAAGTCCATTCCAAGTGGACAAATAGATCACTTACACTTACTGAACCAGTGAGACTGTTTAACCCCAGAAAGTTATCTTCCCAGCTAACATAACTGAAGTACTAAAGTCAACTTTGTTGTGACCATCATTTTTGATGAGCTGTCTTGTTACTTAGATACAGATATAGAAATGTAATTTTGTTCTGTTTTGGCATCCTGTTCACTTGAAAATTAAATTTTCGTCACTAAAATTGGAATTGTTGGAAAACACTCCCTACTTGTGTTGCCTGGATAGGTTGTTACACTTCATCAAAACATGCAATACATGAGGGTGAGTCAAAAATGATCTGCACTCTGGCTGTAGAATTTTAATCAGGTTTAAGAAAAGACATTTTTTACATGTTATCAACAAGCTTTCATATTCTCTCATTAAAAATGAGCCACGAATGTGGGCCGACCTATTCTGGCACCCAGGGAGCATTTGGAAATAAGGTGCCTTGCTCCTTGCTCTAAGCCTGTTTCTCTAACCTTTAACCTTACAGTATTTGCTAGGAAAGAATGCATTGCACAGACAGGCCATCATTTCAACCTCACATGCATACAGAAATATATGTACTGATTTGTCGCAAACTGTATTGTGTATACAGTTGTTTTCTGAGTAGAACTCAGTATCCTTTTAACCATTCTTCTTAGAAAAGCTCAACAGTAGCCTAAAGCATGCAGTGTGAATGCAGAATGCAGTAAAGCCTCAAGTTATTGCCTCTATTTGTAATAGTTCCACATAGTAGGTTTAAACAATGCTGTCTGTATAGGTTGGCTGCTGCAGTTTCACACAGAGAAGAATAAATATGCGATACCCAATTTACTTTTGGCTTTGACCCTTGCTTGTGGTTACAATGCAATGATACAAAAAAGAATAAGATGTAATATGTTATTTTATTTGACAGTTACTGTGCACTATGAGAGTGCCTGTCAGTGGCTATGCCTCAAGTACTAATTAAGTCAAAGTCATTTCAGTGTAGCACTGCAATGAATGAATGCAACCAGTGGGAATTCTATCTAGGAACTTGGACGAGTTTCTCCAAATAGTCCATCAATCCACGTCATGTTTGAAAAGCAAAGCTCAGTGTTAAGTGCAACTGGGCTAAAAACCATATTCCACAGTGAGCAAGGAATATGAGTACTGGAGCACCATGTACAGGCTTCAGTTAACTTATGACATAACAGACATTTACGCTGAAAATGAGAGTTGTGCTAACAACTAGCCTAGATTCTCTAGTGACAATATACTGCCCAGAATTTGCTCTTTCATTTCTCAAAAGTGTGGAGCTGCCAATCATTTGCTTCCTTGAAATAACTACAGAGGGGTCTGTAAGTTACAGCTTTATCTTCATGACCGGTGTACAAATTTAACATCTATCAATCAGAATCACTCCATTTATTTCCACACTGAACTTTTACTTCATCCAGAGTTCATGACTGAAATAATCAGCATCCATAAAAGACAGACTCACTAAAAAATGCCCAAACGTGTTCTTTGAAGTGATATTGCAGAATGTTTCCCAAAAGAACATTTGAATAGATTGTTTTTTTTTAATTAGTGTCAATTTTTGTAAATTAAATAAAAACTTAATTAATGAGAGAAAGAGAGAGGGGGGATGTTGAGAGAGACAAGCAGGTTGTTGTTGTTGTGGAGGATGTTGAGAGAGAGGAGCAGAGAGAGAGAGAGAGAGAGAGAGAGAGAGAGAGAGAGGGAGAGAGAGAGATTGGGGTTGAGAAACAGACAGAGAGAAAAACCAAGAGAGAGACAGGTAGAGAGTGAAAGACAAAAAAGTCAGAGAGAGAGAGAGAGAGAGAGAGAGAGAGAGAGAGAATGAAATAGAAAAAAAGAACATGGATGGAAAGAGAGAGAGGCATTCTGAGAAACAAAGAGATAGGGTGAGACAAACTGAAAAAACACCTACAGAGAGACAGAGTGAGACATTGTGAAAAATACAGAGAGAGAGAGAGAGAGAGAGAGAGGTTGAGAAACAGACAAAGAGAGAAAAACCAGGAGAGAGACAGATAGGGAGAGAAAGACAAAAAAGTCAGAGAGAGACACAGAGAGAGAGAGAGAGAGAGAGAGAGAGAGAGAGAGAGAGAGACTCGTCTTATTAACATTCAGGGCACGCTTGTGTCCTATTAGAATTCAGACAGTAGAACTGGTCTCTACACACTGCACACTAGAAATAAATTACTGACTCTGCAACTCACCAAACACACACCAACACCTTACCACACATCACACTTATTACACACACACTTGCACACATGCACCAGTTATAGATACTCCAGACAAGACAAGCTGAATTCTGATGACTAGAGGGATGCACATGCAAACACAATGCATTAGAGTAAAAATGAGAAAGTTACAGTGAGGAACGAGCTTTATTCATGACTGGGGGAAGCTGGTATAAGCGAGTTCCGACAGGCCATTTTTTCCTCATGTACTGTAATTCTCTTAGTGGAATGAGTCTCTGGAGGGCAGTTTGTAAGTCACCAGCTGTAGGGGCAGTTCAGTCTGCTTTCCTCTGAGGTGTGAAATGGTGCATTTCACCTGATATGATAGATTCATGAGAACCTACAGCAACTTTTACAAAGGGCAGTGCACTCTTAAACAGAGGCAGGAGATATAGCAAAAATAGTGCATTAGGTAATACTATAATAATACAATATAATACAATACATGATATGATTCACCATATGGGTTTTTCTTTTCGGCTTCAGTGGGTTGAGAGAAGTTTTGGTCATCTGGGATAGGTGTAAAATATGTAAATGTGGTTTCTGGGAGAGCCTGGTCACAGCACCCTTTTTCATATCACACCATTACCTTCATACACCTGCTGTTAGTACCACAGCACTCTCTCTTCCTCTCAATCTCTCTCTCTCTCTCTCTCTTTCTCCTTGCTACTTCTCATCCATAATAGATGCTCCCTATGCTTCATGTGTCCCTCATGACTCTCTTACAGCTCTCTTAGTTAAAGTCTGCATGTGTATGGAAGACAGTCAAAACACCTAGTATCTCAAATATACTTAACTATACTTACATAATCTTGATGCAGTGGTGGTTGGTAACTACATGTCAATTTCCAAATTACCATTCTTAGTTAAACTGCGGGAAAAGATTGTATAATCAAATACATGCAAATGTGGTATCTTTGACATTTTTCAATCTGGGTTTAAGGCATTGCACAGCACTGAATCGGCACTTCTAAAGGTTACAAATGACCTATTAGTTATTGTTGATGAAGGTAATTGTGCCATCCTCATTTTATTGGACCTTAGTTCTGCTTTTAATACTGTTAATCATGACTTACTAATTGGTCACCTAGAGAAGTGGGCAGGTTTACAATTAGATGCCCTGAATTTGTTCATGTCTTATCTCAAGAATAGAACCTTTTCAGTGAACTTTAATAATAACTCATCATCTTCTGTGAATGTCTCTTGTGGTGTTTCGCAAGGGTCCATATTAGGGCCCCTCCTTTTTTCTCTGTATATGCTACCATTAAGTCAAATTATTAGGAAGCATAATGTCAGCTTTCACATGTATGCTAATGACATACAGCTCTATATTCCTATTACACCAAATAATAATTGCTTTTTGGCTTCTCTTATCAGCTGTCTGGAAGACATTAGGAAGTGGATGGCAGTCAATTTTCTTCATCTGAATGAAGGCAAGTCTGAGGTCATAATTTTTGGTGGTAGTCATGGCTGATTGTGTCTCAAGCAGCCTTGGTCATTTGTCAACATGTGTGAAAACCTATGTGAGAAATCTTGGTGTTGTCTTTATGGTAAATTAACTTTATGGTAAGGAACAGCTTTTTCCAGCTCAGAAATATTGCTAACATTAAGTCCTTCTTCACTTTTTCTGACCTGGAAGAGGTTATTCATGCATTTGTTTGTATATTGGGATGAACCAGTCTCTATTGCAGCGTTTACAGTTAGTCCAAAATGCAGCAGCAAGGTTAGTGACTAACACCTAGAAAAGAGACGATATCACACCGGTCCTGGCCTCCTTGCATTGGCTGTTTAGTACATGATTCAGTTTAAAGTGCTTTTATTTGTTTTTAAAGCTCTGAATGGTCAAGCCCTGGCTTATATCAGTGGTCTGTTGTCTTTTCCAACCACACAGCGATTTTTGAGATCTGCCACACAGAATTTGTTAAATGCTCCTAAGGCCTATTTGAAGCTTAAGGGACATTGTGCTTTTGCAGTTTATGCTCCAAGGCTATGGAACACTCTGCCCTTTACTATTCGCCAAACACCTACGACTGCTGTTTTTAAATCATGCCTAAAAACTTATTTTTATAAACTGGCATTTAAATAGTGAGGAGTGATTAATTTCATTTGCTTATTTTACTTGTTTGTCTCACTGTATTTGTTAGTCTGTTTGTGGATTGTATTTGTATTTTAGATCTTTTAATTTACTTCTTTTATTGTTTGATGTACAGCACTTTGGTTAATGTAAGTTGTTTTAAGAGTGCTTTTATAATTACATTTTTACTTACTTACTTAACAGCAGATGTTAAATAATAAAATAATAAGCCACAAGAGGCCACCAATATGTATGATAAAATAAAGAGAAAGATAGAAAAAAATAAAATTCATTAATGTATTTATTACAACATCATAATAATAAAATATTATTCTATCACACACTGTTTCTCCTCTAAAATCACAGTCTATCACTGTTTCTCCGCTAAAATAACAGTCTATCACTGTTTCTCCTCTAAAATCACAGCCTATCACTGTTTCTCCTCTAAAATCAGTCTATCACTGTTTCTCCTCTAAAATCACAGTCTATCGCTGTTTCTCCTCTAAAATCACAGTCTATCACTGCTTCTGTAAAATCATAGTCTATCACTGTTTCTCCTCTAAAATCACAATCTGTAACTGTTTCTCCTCTAAAATATCAGTCTATCACTGTTTCTCCTCTAAAATCACAGTCTATCACAGTTTCTTCTCTAAAATTATATTCTATCAATGTTTCTCCTCTGATATCAAAGTCAACTGCTTCTGTAAAATCAGTCTATCACTGTTTCTCCTCTAAAATCGCAGTCTATCACTGTTTCTCCGCTAAAATAACAGTCTATCACTGTTTCTCCTCTAAAATCGCAGTCTATCACTGTTTGTCCTCTAAAATCAGTCTATCACGGTTTCTCCTCTAAAATCACAGTCTATCGCTGTTTCTCCTCTAAAATCACAGTCTATCACTGCTTCTGTAAAATCATAGTCTATCACTGTTTCTCCTCTAAAATCACAATCTGTAACTGTTTCTCCTCTAAAATATCAGTCTATCACTGTTTATCCTCTAAAATCACAGTCTATCACAGTTTCTTCTCTAAAATTATATTCTATCAATGTTTCTCCTCTGATATCAAAGTCAACTGCTTCTGTAAAATCAGTCTATCACTGTTTCTCCTCTAAAATCGCAGTCTGTCACTGTTTCTGCACTAAAATCAGTCTATCAATGTTTCTCCTCTAAAATCAGTCTATCAATGTTTCTCCTCTAAAATCAGTCTATCAATGTTTCTCCTCTAAAATCACAGCCTATCACTGTTTCTGTAAAATCATAGTCTATCACTGTTTCTCCTCTAAAATCACAATCTGTAACTGTTTCTCCTCTAAAATTAGTCTATCACAGTTTCTTCTCTAAAATTACATTCTATCAATGTTTCTCCTCTGATATCAAAGTCAACTGCTTCTGTAAAATCAGCCTATCACTGTTTCTCCTCTAAAATCACAGTCTATTACTGTTTCTCCTCTAAAATCATAGTCTATCACTGTTTCTCCTCTAAAATCACAGTCTATTACTGTTTCTCCTCTAAAATCATAGTATATCACTGTTTCTCCTCTAAAATCACAGTCTATCACTGTTTCTCCTCTGACATCACAGTCTATCACTGTTTCTCCTCTAAAATCACAGTCTATCACTGTTTCTCCTCTGACATCACAGTCTATCACTGTTTCTCCTCTAAAATCACAGTCTGTAACTGTTTCTCCTCTAAAATATCAGTCTATCACTTTCTCCTCTAAAATCACAGTCTATCACTATTTCTCCTCTAAAATCACAATCTGTAACTGTTTCTACTCTAAAATATAATTCTATCACAGTTTCTTCTCTAAAATTACATTCTATCTATGTTTCTCCTCTGACATTACAGTCTATCACTGCTTCTCTAAAATCATAGTCTATCATAGTTTCTCCTCTAAAATCACAGTCTATCACTGTTTCTCCTCTAAAATCACAGTCTATCACTGCTTCTCTAAAATCACAGTCTATCACTGTTTCTCCTCTGACATCACAGTCTATCACTGTTTCTCATCAAAAATCAGTCTGTAACTGTTTCTCCTCTAAAATATCAGTCTATCACTATTTCTCCTCTAAAATCACAGTCTGTAACTGTTTCTACTCTAAAATATAAATCTATCACAGTTTCTTCTCTAAAATTACATTCTATCTATGTTTCTCCTCTGACATCCTAGTGTATCAATGCTTCTCTAAAATCATAGTCTATCATAGTTTCTTCTCTAATATTACAATCTATCACTGTTTCTCCTCTAAAATCACAGTCTATCATTGTTTCTCCTCTAAAATCACAGTCTATCACTGTTTCTCCTCTAAAATCAGTCTATCAATGTTTCTTCTCTAAAATCACAGTCTATCACTGTTTCTCCTCTAAAATCACAGTCTATCACTGTTTCTCCTCTAAAATCACAGTCCCTCAACGTTTCTTCTCTGATATCAGTCTATCACTGTTTCTCCTCTAAAATCACAGTCTATTACTGTTTCTCCTCTAAAATCATAGTCTATCACTGTTTCTCCTCTAAAATCACAGTCTGTAACTGTTTCTCCTCTAAAATATTAGTCTATCACTGTTTCTCCTCTAAAATCACAGTCTATCACTGCTTCTCTAAAATGACAGTCTATCACTGTTTCTCCTCTGACATCACAGTCTATCACTGTTTCTCCTCTAAAATCATAATCTATCACTGTTTCTCCTCTAAAATCACAGTCTGTAACTGTTTCTCCTCTAAAATCACAGTCTATCACTGTTTCTCCTCTAAAATCACAGTCTATCACTGCTTCTCTAAAATCACAGTCTATCACTGTTTCTCCTCTGACATCACAGTCTATCACTGTTTCTCCTCTAAAATCACAGTCTATCACTGTTTCTCCTCTAAAATCACAGTCTATCACTGCTTCTCTAAAATCACAGTCTATCACTGTTTCTCCTCTGACATCACAGTCTATCACTGTTTCTCATCTAAAATCACAGTCTGTAACTGTTTCTCCTCTAAAATATCAGTCTATCACTGTTTCTCCTCTAAAATCACAGTCTATCACTATTTCTCCTCTAAAATCACAGTCTGTAACTGTTTCTACTCTAAAATATAAATCTATCACAGTTTCTTCTCTAAAATTACATTCTATCTATGTTTCTCCTTTGACATCCTAGTGTATCACTGCTTCTCTAAAATCATAGTCTATCATAGTTTCTTCTCTAATATCACAATCTATCACTGTTTCTCCTCTAAAATCACAGTCTATCACAGTTTCTTCTCTAAAATTACATTCTATCAATGTTATTCCTCTGATTTCAAAGTCAACTGCTTCTGTAAAATCAGCCTATCACTGTTTTTCCTCTAAAATCACAGTCTATCATTGTTTCTCCTCTAAAATCATAGTCTATCACTGTTTCTCCTCTAAAATCAGTATATCAATGTTTCTTCTCTAAAATCACAGTCTATCACTGTTTCTCCTCTAAAATCACAGTTTAGCACTGTTTCTCCTCTAAAATCACAGTCTATCACTGTTTCTCCTCTAAAATTAGTCTATCATTGTTTCTCCTCTAAAATCAGTCTATCAATGTTTCTTCTCTAAAATCACAGTCTATCACTGTTTCTCCTCTAAAATCACAGTTTATCACTGTTTCTC
>BRDA01045052.1:0-14381 GCA_036984385.1 Crenuchus spilurus
GGAAAAAATGCGGAGGACAAATTTCCCCACTGTGAGACTAATAAGGGATTATAAAATAAAGTCACATGGGTAACACTTTATAATAACTTTCATTAATAAGCCATTAACTAATGATTAATAACTGTGAACAAATCATTAGTTCATGAGAATTTGAACATGAACAAATGTTTATAAATGAAAGTTTATGTAGTTACTAATGATTGTATTCATTTTTGTAAATGTTAACAAATCATTAGTAAATCATTTGTTAATGAAATTCTCATGAACTAATGATTTGTTCACAGTTATTAATCATTAGTTAATGAGCTATTAATGAAAGTTATTATAAGGTGTTACCGTCATATGTAGCTAATGTTAGCTAGGTTAGCTATCCTGAGGTTAACCAGTAATGTATATTTTTTTATTATCATGAGCAATACAACACAAACTCTTGTATGTAGGGCGTCTTGATTTAAAAGTAGAGACTGTGCCTGCATCCCGAACACTTGATGGAAGATTATTCCACAGTCGCGGGGCTATGTAGGAGAAGGCTTTTCCTCCCGCTGAAGTCTTATGAATTCTGGGAACTAGTAAGAGGCCGGCACCCTGAGATCTGAGTAATCTTGGTGGTTCATAGTGTGTGATGAGGTCTTGCAGGTATTCAGGGGCGAGACCATGCAGGGTTTTATATGTTAATAAAATGATTTTGTAATCGATACGGTATTTAACTGGAAGCCAGTGGAGGTCTGATAAGACTGGGCTAATATGATCAAATTTTCTGGTTTTAGTTTTGTCCTGGATCTATCAGGCTAATGTTGCTAACTACTGTGGAAAGCTTACTCTATTACACACATCAGTGTCCATGCAAGACTGAGAATGGACTACCAAAAGTATTCAGACAAAATCAGTTCAACTGGCCACTGCTGAAGAGCTAGAGGGTGGTTGCCACACTACATAAACTGTACATTACCAGATGAGCTATAGACTGTAACCATACAGCAGCAAGGTGGGGCCAGAAAAGAAGTGTTTGGTGGAGCTAAAAGCTTCTCCACGGTTTCTCACACCATATGGTATCTATCTATCTATCTATCTATCTATCTATCTATCTATCTATCTATCTATCTATCTATCTATCTATCTATCTATCTATCTAGATAGCAGACAAAATTCAGTCTTCTTGATGGCTGCACTGCAATGGACTTTGGTCTTTCTGTAGACAACATTTTCAGGAAGCACATAAACAAGTCTGTTAGATTAACTTAAACTATAATTTTTTTTGGATTATCCATTTATACTGTATCTGCATATTCAAAATGTTCATGTTGTTTATACAGCAATTATATGAACTAAATGCATTACAAAATAAGCAGAAAGCAGAAAAGGTGTTTTCTGATTTGTAAAATAGTAATGCATGCTGTGGTCCAAATGGAGGAGCTTCTAGATTTTTAGTCCCAGAAATATATATATTTTTCAGACTACACAGGACTGAAGGAACATTATATAGGTTCATCTTACAACACATGTTTGTGCCACAAGAGGGCGGCCTTCAGCAAGACAGGAATTGAGTGCTCAGTTCTATTTGTTTGGGACTCAAACATATGTTACATGCTTTATTTGAAGCCAGTATATTTAATTATCAGCTCAAAATAGTCTGATAAACAACCTGAGTACAACCTTAAATCAGAAAAATTAGGACTGTTTAAAAATGCAAGCAAGAAAACCAACCAACAAACAAACTGTGTTTACTTTGGCTTTTATTTCTTTGCAGACAGTATAAACCCCCAATATTTCATGTTTTGTCTGGTCAACTTACTTTCATTTGTTAATCTACATCCATTCCTGCATTCAGGCCTGCAACACATTCTGAAAACATTGTGCTTGCAGTGTTTGACACAGGTTTACCAAAGTAATCCCTTGGCTATGCTGTTATATCAGCTGTTGATGAATGATGGTTCTTGATGCAGTACAGATCAACTTAGCTTATTGTCCTTATGCATGGAAATTTGACCAGATTCCTTGAATCGTTTAATTACATTATTCACTATAGAGCCTGAAATATGCCAATCCCTTCGGGTCTTTATTTCACAGTGTTTTTAAACATTTATTTCATGCATTTGTTGATACACCGGAGATCTTCTTCCCATCATTGCTCCTGAAAGACTTTCATTGCTTTTATATCAAGTCATGATTACAATCACCTGTTAACCTCTGTTTGAAATTGCATCATTATTTATTTAATTTCCCCCCTCATTACTAGCCCTAAATTGCTTGTGTCCCAACATTTTTGGGATGTGCTGCAGGCCTGAAATACAGGAATAAATGTATACTAACAAATGAAAAGTTGACCAAACAAAATATGAATTTTCTTAAGTTCTTGCTTATTTTATTGTATTTTTAATTGCATTTACCACACCCAGTGTTATCTGATTTGGGCTTGTAGAAGGGTCTCATTTGATTCCTCACTGTTCTTTGAAAAGAAATCTGTGAAAGGAAGGAATTTATGCCATTTAAGAGGTTAAGAACTCAATGATGCCTGAGGCAGATGTATGATTAAGCGTACAGTTTCCACAGTGCTTGTTGTTGTTTTGTTTGCTAATAGCCTTATAGCTTCAATGCATAACTAACGTAGCAAGTCTCAGACATATCTTGCTGGAGTAAAGGTTTAAATGTAAATAAGATTTTTGGCCAGATTACTTCTGTAAGAATAAATAAAGTCAAACTGTTCAAAACATCAAACATGGAAGTGCCAATGTCAACGGTACTACAGATGCTAATCACTGCAGAGTAACTAGCATCGATAAAACAGAGCTGTTTACAGACCTGCACGCACGTCTTTATTTTTATTTTCTGCCATGTTGTCTGCAAACTAGGACTGATGGTTTGTTTACTCTGGCCCACGTTCCACACGGGTTTATATTATGGAGGTCATGACTGGGGAAACCTCCACCCCCTCGGCCTTTATGGTGAATGTTAGAACAGGATACTCTTATCTGCTGTAATTATGTGTTTACAGGGCTGCTGATATCCACAAGAAAGAAGATTACAGTCTGCTGGGGCTAATTCTCAGGAGGCGGCCTATAGCATATCACTGACCAGCTTTTCTCTTGATAACGTTTGAGTAATCTGTGCTATTTAAAGCCAATAACAGAGTAACAGTTTCCCACATTCACCAGTGCTATGACTGTAGAACTAGGATACATCACTGGACAGTGAAAGAAACTTCAGAACAGGAAAAACCAAGAAAAACCCAACAACTTCTGTTCCTAAAGTAGTTCCTAAATCCTCTACACCTTTGAGGGTAATCTGGAGGACCGGCCTGAATTGTTTGAGGTAAGGTTGTGTTTGTGTACTTCTACATCTACAGGCCTTTAGCATATATCACGCTAGGAGTTCAATGTTTCTGTCCAGTGCTCTTTCATATTGAGTGGACTTTTTTTTGTCCCGGCAACATTTGACATCCATATGTGTCCAGTTTTTGACACACTGTATTCACAAATGAATCCTTTTCTTTGGAAGTATTGTTCTAAAGCAAACATACCTGTTTTGAAGCAACTGTAAGCTAACACTTTGTGACATTTATCACAGCAAGCAAACGGTAAATGATTTTCTTTCTGCATTAGTAATGACTGAAAATTACTGCCATATGTCAGACTTGCCTTTATTTGGCTAATTGTTGTTTATTTGCCTTCGTTTTAGAACACAGCCAGTATAAAGTAAGACCACATAAAGAAAGAGCGAGGAACTTTGGTCCTGGAGGGACAAATTCCTGCACAGTTTGGTGTTTTTCCTAATCAAGTACACCAGATTCAACTCACTTAACAGGTTAATTTGTGCCAAAGCTGAGAAATCACCAAACTATGCTGGACTACCCCACCCATTCCTGGTGCCCTACCCCAGGATTAATGGCTCTGCCAATTCTGTAGCGCAATTCTGTGACTGGTTGATTCACAGCTACTTAGAATCTGCTAATCTTAGTGGTTTTTACACAGATATTACATTAAATAAATGCACAATGTTGATATTGTTTCATAAAAGAAGCCTTCAAATGACAAGATTTGTAATGTAATAACACATGCTTAGAATTTGCTGCTAAATGTAGGAACTTTTAGAGTAATTGCAGAAATATATATTTTTTCAGGCTGCTCAGCACTGTAGGGTCATTGAATCGTTTCATCTTACAACTCTGAATTTTGTCACAAGAGGCCAGCCTTCAGTGCTCAGATCTATTTGTTTTGGGCCTGGATTGTAACCAAAAATCTACATTTGTTTCCTCCAAAAGATCTATAGTGGTATAGCCTGTAGTGGTCTATAGTGGTATAGCCTGTAGTGGTCTATAGTGGTATAGCCTGTAGTGGTCTATAGTGGTATAGCCTGTAGTGGTCTATAGTTGTATAGCCTGTAGTGGTATCATCATAGTGTCCCACACTATATCAACAGTTCTTCATTAAATTCTGGATGCAGGATGAGAGAGGTTGATGTACTTTGACAGAAACAACTAGATTGTTTAGGTGTTTATTGAGTTCTAGTGTTTGTGTTGTCTTTTGTTAGCAGCACTAGCCTTTCTGACTGAGCTATTTCTTGAATCTTGAGAGACTACAGGTCATATTTTGCATTTGGACAGCTTGTTGGGGTCTTGTTTTAAGTTGTTGCTGGATTGATCCACTGTGGCAGGACAATGAACAGCTGTACATGAAATTGCCCCCATGCTGATTACACATCATTGGCTCTGTGACTGATAAAGGGGTGAGAGCTTTAGTTTCTGCTTCATGACATCCAGCAGGGGGCAGTCCCGTCATTGTAAACAGGTCCCCACTGTTTGCATGAATCCTAGTGGTTCAGCTTTTTGTAAGCTTCATTATTTCTCACAGCTTGACATTAAATGAGAGTTATCATTATCAGTCATTGTATTGATTGTATACATTGTATTCGTTGTCTAAAATGGTGCACCAGACCCTCAACCACAATACACTTTACCTTTCAAAAAGTTCAGTAAAAAACAGATAAATGTATGATGTATATATACATGAGACTATGAACTGCTTTTACGTTCAGAACATCTTTATTTCATGTTAAATCAAGCAAAACACAATTAATTGCATGATTAACTGCCCAATATACTGTGAACTGAAACTTTGAGGCTAATGTAGCTAACTAACGAGATAAGGTTACTGCTACAAGGTTAGCATTATGCTAACTGCATGACTAAACCATCACAATATGCCTCAATGTATTTAAATTAAGGAATATTACAGATTTAATTATAGTGGGTCTCTGGTTGTGTGTGTGTGTGTGTTTGTTCTGTACCAAGTCCATATAAATAATAAAATATAAAATCAGTTGCAAAAAAGAGCTTGTTACTAGCTCAGTGCTGTTGGAATGTCATTACCTGGTCAGTAGCATTTTAGCTCCACCCCTTTCACATAAATTTTTTTTCAAAGCAGAGCAGTCAGTCAGAACGGGTATCATTTACATATATCAGTCTTCCAAGATATTAATTAAGAAATGAAAAGAGGTTGGTAAATAGTCATGTATGAATGAATTGTTTTGTTGCAATGTAAGGCTGTGTTTTATGGAGGTTTGTATAGTAGCAACATAATTATAGCCTATTTTTTTCTGCCATTTAGTTTGAATGTTCTAAGCATGCAAACTGTGGACTAGACCAAGTAGAAGAGACGATCATTTAAATTGTATAAAAAGTAAACATTACATGTTTTTTTTTTCGTAAGGGTCAGATGCCAGCAAATAAGTCACACACATCAGGACCTGCCAACACTGCCACCTAGTGGATAAAAAAGGAACCTAACATTTGCTCTTTGTAGATTTGTTGTATATACAGTCATGGCCGAAAGTGATGGCACCCCTGAATTTTTTTCCAGAAGATGAAGTATTTCTCCCAGAAAATTATTGCAATTACACATGTTTTGTTATACACATGTTTATTTCCTTTGTGTGTATTGGAACAACACAAAAAACAGAGGGGAAAAAAGGCAAATTTGACATAATTTCACACAAAACTCCAAAAATGGGTCAGACAAAATTATTGGCACCTTTTCAAAATTGAGGGTAAATAACTTTGTTTCAAGCATGTGATGCTAATTCAAACTCACCTGTGATAAGTAACAGGTGTGGGCAATTTAAAAATCACACCTGAAACCAGATAAAAAGGAGAGAAGTTGACTTAATCTTTGCATTGTGTGTCTGTGTGTGCCACACTAAGCATGGAGAACAGAAAGAGAAGATAACTGTCTGAAGACTTGAGAACCAAAATTGTGGAAAAATATTAACAATCTCAAGGTTACAAGTCCATCTCCAGAGATCTTGATGTTCTTTTGTCCATGGTGCACAACATAATCAAGAAGTTTACAACCCATGGCACTGTAGCTAATCGCCCTGGACGTGGACGGAGGAGAAAAATTGATAAAAGGTTGCAACACAGGATAGTACGGATGGTGGATAAGCAGCCCCAATCAAGTTCCAAAGAAATTCAAGCTCTCCTGCAGGCGCAGGGTGCATCAGTGTCAGCTCGAACTATCCGTCGACATTTGAATGAAATGAAACGCTATGTCAGGAGACCCAGAAGGACCCCACTGCTGACACAGAGACATAAAAAAGCTAGACTGCAGTTTGCCAAAATGTATGTAAGTAAGCCAAAATCCTTCTGGGAAAACATCTTGTGGACAGATGAGACGAAGATAGAGCTTTTTGGTAAAGCACATCATTCTACTGTTTACCGAAATGGAATGAGGCCTACAAAGAAAAGAACACAGTACCTACAGTCAAATATGATGGAGGTTCAAAGGTTTTTGGGGTTGTTTTGCTGCCTCTGGAACTGGGTGCCTTGACTGTGTGAAAGGCATCATGAAATCTGAAGATTACCAAAGGATTTTGGGTCGGAATGTAGGGCCCAGTGTCAGAAAGCTGGGTTTGCGTCCTAGATCATGGGTCTTCCAGCAGGACAATGACCCCAAACATACTTCAAAAAGCTCCCAGAAATGGATGGAAACAAAGTGCTGGAGAGTTCTAAAGTGGCCAGCAATGAGTCCGGATCTAAATCCCATTGAACACCTGTGGAGAGATCTTAAAATTGCTGTTGGGAGAAGGCACCCTTCAAATATGAGAGACTTGGAGCAGTTTGCAAAAGAAGAGTGGTCCAAAACTCCTGTTGAGAGGTGTAAGAAGCTTGTTGATGGTTATAAGAAGAGATTTACTTCAGTTATTTTTTCCAAAGGGTGTTAAGTTGTGGGTGTCAATAATTTTGTCCGGCCCATTTTTGGAGTTTTGTGTGAAATTATGTAAAATTTGCCTTTTCCCCCTGTTTTTTGTGTTGTTCCAATACAAACAAAGGAAATAAACATGTGTATAACAAAACATGTGTAATTGCAATAATTTTCTGTGAGAAATACTTCATTTTCTGGAAAAAAATTCAGGGGCGCCAACACTTTTGGCCATGACTGTAGCTCCATTTTACATATACAGTGGAACTCTGACTTATGAATAGGGCTGCCATGATTAGTCAACTAGTCACGATTATGTCGACTATTAAAATAGTCGACGACTAATTTAATAGTCGATGCATCGTTTGTTTGTTTTTTACTTTCATTTTCTCTCCAAACTGCTGCGTCTCCTTTTCTGTCCTTGACGCACATGTGCAGTAGTGGTAACCGGGGTAGTCCGTGGATGTCGTCATATGACGTTATATGCAGATAAGCTCTGTTATCATGGCTACCCGGAGCTCAAAACAGTGGGATCATTTTAAGAAAATGAAAGAGAAACGTGTGCAATGCAATATCTGCAAGGCAGAACTTGCCTTCCAGGGCAGCACAACTGCGATGCATGAGCACCTTAAAAGGAAGCATGTTGTGGCTGATTGTGACAATGATGAAGAGGGACCATCATCTCTGTAAGCTAAATTGCTAGTTAGCTGCTAAAATTAGCGTAAACAGAGAGTTAACTTGCTGCTTACTCATATTTATAGCTGTAAAAGTTAACATTAGTGATGACGATTTGATTCATTAGCCTTAGCACACATTCATGTGTTTTCTGTAATGTTATAACAGTCATGTATTTGAATAGCAATGCTAATGTTTTCTAACGTTACGTTTCAGTGCTACGTTTACACTTTATGCTTAACAGTTAAATAATTGTTTGTTGCAACAAGCTTCATATTTCATTAAAGGTTTAATGAACTATGATCTTAAATGTTTTTATTTTTATTTTTGAAATCTAATGACGGTTATATAATAGCAGCTGCATTGTAGTGCGATAAGCTGTATGTTTTATATCCAATTAATGTATGATCCGATTAATCGACTAATCGTAAAAAATAATCTGTGATTAGTCGACTATAAAAATAATTGTTTGTGGCAGCCCTACTTACGAGTGACCCAACTTATGAATTTTCCAAAATACAAATTGTTGCTCGGTAGATTTTTTGCTTTATATTGTGAGCAGAGATCTGAGGATCTGACCCGCCACTAGGAGTCACTAACGAGTGAGTTCCAAGATCAGTGCTGAGATGAAGAGTTTCTGCATTGGTGCTGTGTAAACAAACTTGTCTCAATCATTTTCTAAATATTTTGAAATGGAGGAAGAAACAAACCTCCTTGGACAGGATTTTATTGAAACAGCCTGCAAGTGAAAGCGATGAAAGTGTGGTGAGAAAGGCAAAAGTCAGTCATCTTTAATGTAAATACATTTAATAAACCAGTTTGTTTACATTCTTTACATGTATTATTACATGTATTACATTAAACATGTACCAAAAAATTGCTGTGTTTTTTGGGGGGCTAGAACGGATTAATAGCATTTTAACTGGAAATGTAATTTAACATATAAACAAATTGAGTTACGAGCTCATTATAGAAAGAGTTAAACTTGTAAGTCAAGGTTCCCCTGTACTGTATCTTTTCAGCTTTGTACTGAAAATATTTCCAAATTTTCCAGTTTTTCTCATTGCATGCTAAAATGAAAGCCTAGGAGTTGAATAAAAAATCAATTTATATACAAAAATATTCAAAACTTTTGACACATCAAAGTTGACACTTTTGACCGATATAACAGCTGAACACACTCTTGGAATTCAGAAGTTCCCTTAAATGTGTAGCATGAGCACATGTAATGACAAAGACTATAGGAACAAGGGCAGAATATACAGTGAGGGTATAGACAGACATGAGCGTGGAGAGACGTGAACACATGGAAGTGGATGGGGGTCAGACGAGGACGTGACATCTGGATACTGCCACTCCATCTTGTTGTTTTTTCCTGAGGTAGTTCTGGCAGAGCTTGGATTTATGTTTTTGGGTCATTATCTTGCTGTAGAATGAACCCCTGACCAACTAGGTTAATAGCTGAAACGTTTTAAAACTTTCTAAAACTGATTTTAAACTTTTGATCAGTATATATATATATATATATATATATATATATATCCAGTATGTTGATACAGTATTGTTAAATAATTTCAGGTCATATAGGTTATGTTGTGTATGATAAACTGATACATATTTTTAAATATAGTAAATAAAGGCCAAATACAAAATATTAATAAACAGCTATAACAACCCAAGACTCTTAGGGATTAATGGCTGATGGATTAGTTGGCATGGCTAAACAGTTGTAGACTGAACAGGTGGTGTTAAACTGTTATAGCATCAATGGGCAGAGCAAGGGGGCGTCGTAGTGGGGGCAAAAGTGGCACTGAATTACCAGGTGTGGAGAGGGCCCTTGAGGAGTCTGGAATTTTATTTTCCTTTAAATATTAAAAATATATATATTTAATGGGAGCGGGGCCCTGGGCACTGCTTGTGCATAGGGCCCAGAATTTGGTGCTACGCCCCTGGCCAGAGCTTAGTGGTTATGACTAAATGGGTGGGGCTAAACCAAATATCCTGACGTATGTACACGTTTTGTTTTTTATGACATCATAAAAAATGATTAGCTTAAAGGCTAAAATCAGCCCAAGACAGTGTGTGTAGAGTATTATAATGGTGTAAGGTGTACCTGGCCTGTGGGCTAGCTCATGCTTGACCACTGCAGTACAAATGTGGTGCAGTGCAACAGCAGCACGGTGTTCACGATTCAGCACTCAAATCCCTCCCACCATTACAAGCTCTTGGAGAAAACAGCATCTCCAGTAATGGCAACGGACTCTCTCTCTCTCTCTCTCTCTCTCTCTCTCTCTCTCTTTGTCCTCCGTCCAAGGAGAATGAGAACAGTTGAACAGAAAGTAAGCTATCATCAGATATGTGCCAGAGTGAAAAATGGATTTTAAAAAAGCCTCCTATTTCCTTCAAAGATGGGACATTTATTTCAGAGCTCCAGTGTTGTTGCAATAACATACAGAGAGAGTCCAAAAATGCAGAGGGTATGGGGGCAGAGAGCAATCCCACGGGTATGCTAACATTTCATCACAGTGGCTGCAATCGTAACAAAATGTTTTCAGTCATCTACTCGGGTTGGGTGATATGATTATATATTATTGTGATTAATTTCCTCATGATTATGGATGGAAAACTGGTCCTGATGGGAATCATTGTTTGTTTAATTTAGACCTGGAACATTACTAACAAACATTAAAACTCAGTAGTCACCTAAATAGTAGTTTCTATCAACTTCTCTGAACCCATTCACAGGTCTCATAGACTTATGAATGTCGGTTACGACAAAATATCACTTACTGTGAGCTTTACTACATAACAAAAAACTTGTGTAGCCAGATGCTGCGACCACCATCTTGGATGACTGATATAGTTTTTCAGTGGATTTAGACACATTTTGCTGATGTATTTTCAGTGAAAAGTGTGGCCAAATGTCAATAACTAGTTCAATTCTAGTGCTGGTTAGTAACATCTGCCTCACAGCTCCAGCTCTGAACTAAAAAAGCAATTTCAAAAAAGTCTTGACTAATCGACTACATCTGAGGACAGTGAGAAAATTTAGTAAATATGTTTTGTGAGTGAAACATTCAGAACAGTACTACATAGTAATAATTTTTGAAAACATAATTTTCTTCTCCATTAAAAAAAAACATTAATCCTCACCAACAGCATTTACAAAAATCTCTTCATCCACATGAGAACACACACAAAAAAATGTGACCATGCTGATCCAAAAGACGTCAACAAAGAGATGATTCAAAAAGAAGCAAGCATGCATACTATACAAAATGTGATTGATGGAGGACTCTCCTCCCACCCAAACAATGTCTGTACAGAGACTCTCCTCCCACCTGAATGATGGTCATTGGGCAACTCTTCCTTAAACTGAACAAGTCACTGGGAGCCTCTCCTCCCACCTGATCTCTGACAATCTCTGGAGAACTCTTCCTTTACCCAAATAACAGTCAATGGGCATTTTTCCTCTTACCTGAACGTCAATCGTTGGGTGATTCTCCCCTGACCTCACTGAGGATCACTGGGAGACTCACCCCTAACCTGAATGATGATGGACATGAAAAACACCACTCCCCTCAGAACAACAATTGCTAGAAGTATCTTCCCGGAACTGACCAGACTCTCCTCCCACTGGAACAATGATCAGCGACAGACTCCCACCCAAACAATGATGGACTGGAGATTCTCCTTCAACCTAAACGATGAATGACGAGAGCTTCCCCTTCTACCCAAATTGCTGGGATATCTCCCCTGATCTGACCAACAATCACCGGGAGATTCTCCTTCCATCACAAAAATAACCAGCACAAGACTCCCCTTCCACCCGATGGAGAGTCTCTCCTTTGACCTGACTGATAATCACCAGGAGACTCTCCTCCGACCCAAACAATGACTGCTGAGAGACTGCCCTTCCACCCAAACGATGATCACCAGGAGTCTCTCCTTCCACTGGAACAATGACCGATGAGGGACTCCCCTTCCAAACGAACAACAATTGCCAGGAGTCTCTCTCCTGACTTGACTGACAATCACCCTGAGACTATTCTCCAACCCAAACAATGATCAACCTGGAGATTCTCCTCCCACCAGAATGATAGCTGTCAATGATCAATGAATGATGGAGACTCTACCTTCACCTGAATGAATATTTGCGTGATCACATCTTTTGCCAGAGGGTCAGCCTAAATATTTCCAGGGCTTGGATTTGTCTGCCCCTGCAGCCCTGCTGTATTCATGCTCAGCAAATGAAAACTGTAACATCCATCAGCATAACAGCATTTTAGAAAACCTGTTGAATGTGCTTGTCCAATTTTTAAAAATTTCTACCCTGGAGTTTTCAAAAATGCTGGCTGTTTCTGTGATACTAAGCAACAGTGTGGTGCCCTGTTTTGGGGGGGCATTAACAGTTACTTGCATGATTTGGTGCTGTGTTTCACAGCTGTGGCATAAATGGCCAATTTTGGCATGGACCAAAAACAGCAGATTCATGCTGCTTAGCTAAAAGATTCAGATGCATAATGCAGGTGCTGCAGTAATGAATAGACAGTATCTGACTATGCAAAATGGCCCTGATGTTAAATGAAGTGAGGTCTGAAGAGGAAGAATGGCTTTGTGATTTTGGTTAATGGAATGATCATTTTCACCTTTCAGGATGTAGCAGAAATGTGCAGAAGCGTAGATTTTAAATAATTTATCTACCATTTGCTGCTGTTACAGATAACAAGCTAACTGTATTTATTATTGCATGTATATGCCTGAGTGGTGGTTTTCCAGCTGATTTTGCTTACTTTACTGAATTTCTGCAGAAATGTTCACACTGTAATGGTGATAAAAGACATTCATGGTGGAGAGGTACTTGCAAAGCAAAATAGTCTCTATAAGTTTTTTATGTTAGATATTCTGCTATTTCACCATCGCAAACATTACATTGAACCCTTCTAGGTATTAGTGTTTTTGATTGTTTTTGTGAATACTTTTGATTTTGTTTATGTGTATCACATAAAAAAAATTTACCAAGTCAATTTTTCGTATCTTTCTTGTACATCACATCACCCATAAGACCTCACTTGCCATGAACTGGTGGTTAGGGGTCTGGTCTTGTGACCGGAAGATCGCTGGTTCGATCCCTGGACAGGTCATGACTGCAATGCCCTTGAGCAAAACACATAAACCCCAACTGCTCCTTTGGCACCATGGATAGGGCTGCCCACCACTTCAGGCACATGTTCTCACAGCCTAGTTTGTGTGTTTCACTGGACGGCTGGGTTCAATGCAGAGGTCAAATTCCATTGTGAAGCTGAATCTAATATAATGTAATTTACGTAATTCCATTTATCACTTTCCTATACACACTTTTGCAAAATGTCTCTGTCTAATACTCTTATTATTTTTCTTGGATACAAACACACAAGTGGTGAAGAAACAAGGTTTTTTGATGAGTGGCATTGCACCATGCAAGCTGAAGCAGTAGCAGTTCGAAAAGAGGCGGAGCTTGATTTCACATGCATCAGAGGAGGCTGGTGTTAGTCTGCACCCTCCTAGAGTCAGGGACATTACAAGTGATAGGGAAAATCAACAAATGGGTGGGTCAGTTGCAAGGGCATAACTTTGGGTCCAACATTGGGGGGTTGAGCTATTTATTTATTTATTTATTTATTTATTAAATCATTTACTTTTCTAAAAGGATTCAGGAGATTTTGGGTTAACCGTATTAGATATTTATTGTAATGCTTTTACTATGTATTTATTTAACTTTCTTTGTATTTACTCTACACCTTAAACAATTAAGAAATGTGGAGCTAACTAACGGAGCTAGCTAAAATACCTGAACGGTGTCTGATGCACAGCGGCATAGTTATTCAATCATTAGCTAACAATACATATACATTTACCTCATTTTTTTTTCCGCTTTTTACAAGGCGGTGTTGTCGACCAACAATGAAAAAATGTTTTTTGTACACTTTTTGGTGCTCTTTTCGTTTTTTCTTACTACACCCACTCCCCCATCAGCTGCTTGCACTAGCAGGGTTGCCAGATCCAGCAAAAAATATCCAGTCCAAAGCCTGTCTAAAACCCTCCCTTCAGAAGCTTAAACTAGCCCAAAATATGTCTGTCACATGTTTGAAGCAAATGGCAAAACAACTATGAGTGTACGACTTAATATTTTGTTTATAAGAGATTTTTTATCGGTCATTAATAATATGATAACATTATTGTTTATTAATTATTTTATAACAGTTTCATATCCCAGTCAAGAACATTTAATAGTAACATAATTAGCAAAAAAAAAAAAGGAACTGTCTCTCTCTCTCTCTCTCTCTCTCGTTTTCAGGCCGCGCTTCCTTATGTCGTTATGTTCTCTTCGTTCGTATTGTTGCATTTAATCTTCCAACACCCACTTTTCTTGTTTTTTGGCGGCTGCGGTCATTTTTAAAAGTAGCCCAAAAAACGCAGCCTGCCACGCTTGAATTTACACCCGCGACTGGATTTTCAAACAAGCCTAATTTG
>BRDA01045055.1:0-30021 GCA_036984385.1 Crenuchus spilurus
TGTCTATGCAGTGTTTGTAAACACAGCAGACCAAAATGGCAGATCTTCAACTAATCTATTGGGTGGGGCTCTGGTGGGGGTTGACCGGTGAGGGGTGGTGCCAGGGTGGTTGTAGGCAAATTTCCTTATTGTGACCTTACAGCTCATAGCAGCGAATAATTCTTGACACCAAAATCTTTCCACTGACTCACAGAAAATTGATGGATCTTTATCTGCACTTGGAGTGTTTATAGGAGCAGTAGAGACCCAAGTGTACATACAAAAACACACAAAAGTGAATTTTGCATAATATGTCCCCTATAAGCTATAGTTGTCACTGACCAGAGGCCACCACCCTTAGTGCCCTTCCTGTTTAAGTGAAATTTATGTCATACACTCAGCCAAGAGCTGTTTTCAGTTATAGCCATCACAAGTTCTGCTTTATTCTCTGTGACCTCACGGTGGAAGGAAGGAACACTAAGGAAGTTTGAATACAATGAGAGAGAGAGAGAGAGAGAGAGAGAGAGAGAGATTGAGAGAGAGAGACAGAGAGAGACAGAGACAGAGACTGAGAGAGAGAGAGAGAGAGAGAGAGAGAGAGAGAGAGAGGAGAAAACAGTCACTAGCTAATATGCACTAGCTAATACGGGAGGCGGTATTGCAAGGATGGGAAAAAGAAAAAGGTTTGATGGACTGATAATGAATCCCTTATAGACAAAATACTCATAGTTGTTTTGCCATTTGCTTCAAACGTGTAACAGACATATATTTTCATCTAGTTTAAGCTTCTGAAGGGCGGGTTTTAGACTGACTTTGGGCTGGATATTTTTGTAGAACAAATTTATTTTTCTTACTTACGAATAGTATGTTTAGTTTCTGTTTAAGTCAAATTTATGTCATACACTCAGCCAAGAGCTGTTTTCAGTTATAGCCATCACAAGTTCTGCTTTATTGTCTGTGACTGTCCAATAAAGGCTTGGATCCTTCACACAAGCTCCCTGCAAAATCACAGCTTTGCAAATCACTAAACACAAATTATATCATTTAGCACGCTTTGATGATCTAAGAAACACTGACCGTCAAATACAAACGCATAATTACCAAATAGTCTCACACAAGTTACACCTGTGCAAACTCAATTAGAAGAATGTGTCAATCATTTGTCAGAGTATAAAAGACAAATGTGACTGATGCAGGTGTTAGATGAGATGATGGAGCAACAGGAGCATAGAGGCGGACTTCAACCTGCACAAGATCAGGCAGCGAGGGAGGAACATCAATGACAACCATGCCATTGTCAATGTCCCTGGGCAGCGTGGTGGAAACATCATCATGTGTGCTGCCATTGTTCACCGTGAGGTCATAAATCACCATGAACTTGGTCTTTATAACACTCCTCATTTGGTATCATTTCTTGATGGCTCAAACCTCCTCAACCTCCAGCAGGATGAAGAAAAAGAGATGACCCCCTATGTTATCATTTGGGATAATTTGAGTTCCCACGGGGTGCAAGACTGGTTCAATAACAATCCACAATTTGTTGTGCTACACCTTCCACCATGTTCCCCATTTCTCAGTCCAACAGAGGAATTCTTTTCTGCATGGAGGTGGAAAGTATATGAATGCAGACCCCACGAGTGTGTGGCACTATATCAGGAAATGGAGGAGGCATGTGATGACATCCACACAGATGATTGCCAAGGATGGTTTCAACACGCTAGGCGTATTTGGTGAGGGAGAATATAGCAGTAGATGTAGGTGAGGTCCTTGGGACTGACCAAGATCAGAGGCGTGAAGAACAGTGATCTGTTTCTTTGCATTTTGCAATAAATACATATTTGTTACTGCTCTATATCTGAACAGATTTTCCTTGTCATGTTTCTCATTGTACTTACACAGGTGAAAATAGTTTTAAAAAACTACATAATAAAATATAGTTTAAAATAATAATAAAAAGACTACATAAAAATATACATGTAGTACCATAAATGCCAGATTGGGGGGAACCTACACCACACCAGATAAATGTAAAAAACAGAACATGTCTAAATGTGTCTAAACATTTGGTGAAAACTGTAACTTTGAACAATGGTTTACACTCTGAACATCAGCTTAAAAGGCCTAGCCTGGGCTAGTTATAAAGGCAGCTGAACTGTGTTATATGAAGAGTTGCCATGTTCGCGGTTTTCACGCTAAATTGGCTTGTTTGAAAATCCTGTCGCGGGTGAAAATTCAACCCCTGGCGGGGTGAGGTTTTTTTTGGGCTACTTTTATAAATTACCGCGGCTGCCAAAAAAAACAACAAAAAAGTGGGTGTTGCCTAGGATATTACTTCAACACAGCGGGCAAACGCGGACAAGTCGACATTAAGGAAGTTTGAATACAATGAGAGAGAAAGAGAGAGAGAGAGAGAGAGAGAGAGCGAGAGAGAAAGAGAAAGAGAAAGAGAAAGAGAGAGAGAGAGGAGAAAACAGTCACTAGCTAATATGCCAGGTAAATTGGGAAGAACAGGAGGTCAAAATGAGGCTCAGTATTGTGTGTGGCCTCCACGTGCCTGTATGACCTCCCTACAACGCCTGGGCATGTTCCTTATGAGGTGGCGGATGGTCTCCTGAGGGATCTCCTCCCAGACCTGGGCTAAAGCATCCGCCAACTCCTGGACAGTCTGTGGTGCAATGTAACATTGGTGGATGGAGTGAGACATGATGTCCCAGATGTGCTCAATCAGATTCAGGTCTGGGGAACGGGTGGATCAGTCTATAGCTTCCTCATCTCCTCATGCCTTCATCTTGCAGGAACTGCTGACACACTCCATCCACATGAGGTCTAGCATTGTCCTGCATTAGGAGGAACCCAGGGCCAACCGCACCAGCATATGGTCTTACAATGGGTCTGAGGATCTCATCTCCATACCTAATGGCAGTCAGGCTACTTCTGGTGAGAGTTATTAATAACAAAATTATAAAATGTATATTTATCATTAAAGATATATTAATATTTTATTACATATTATTATTACATATTTATGTAATTTATTTAAATATAATATAACCATTAATATCATGTAGCATAAAATTATCACCCAATCCTTTTCAGTCAACTTCACTCCAACGCATTACCACCAATGTTACACTTATGTTTGGACTGTATGGTCAACAGACCTCATTTACATAAAATTAATCCTGAGTAAAAACAAGCAGAAATTCTTCATTATTTTGACAATAGTTCAACTTTTGAAGCATGTAAATGGATGGCTTATCACAGACTGGTAGCCGCACACACAGACACATTCAAATGTTAAACCGTTTGATTGAATGACAGCGGGGACAGCCAATCACACGTTAGCAAGAAACGAGAGAGCCAATCGATGCGCTTGTGCGTCTCCTTTTAATACAGTGTAACATTGTTTTTGGAAGGTAAAAACTACAGGGGAACAAAACTGCCTTTTTAAAAAGCAAAAGCAACATGTCCCGTCCCACCCCCAAATTACGTCAATGTCATGAAGTCCTCTTTTTAAAAAGCTCTACCGGCTTGGCTTTACATACATATTTTGTTTGTAAATGTTGCATTACTTTAGATGTTTTCATGCCCATCACTTCATTACAAATAACACACTGTGGTTTCTGTCCATGTTTGTCCTCAGTGAACAAAAATCCACACTTCAAATGCTCTGGATTATATTTGTGTTATGCCATCTTGCCTCTGAACATCATCACAAATTTAAAGAGAAGGGTAATGGGCAAACAAATGGTGGTTACCATAGCAACAAGTATGCTGCATGCATCTGGCGCTGCCTCTTTGTGTCTTTTTGTTCAAGATTAACGACGAGTACATCATCATATAAGCTTTAATTATTTTTATTATTTTACATTTTTAATTGTTTTAAAATTTATTAATTTATTACTAACTGTCTGTGACCCACCCAGAACGTGTCTGCAACCCACTTTTGGGTCGTGACCCACCAGTTGAGAATCGCTGGCCTAGGGTGCTAACATCTTTCACACATGCACACTCTGTCAAATCGATTGTTCATCTGCTCGATGCGTTTCGCCTAGAAGCCCATTGACGTATTTTTGACAGTGTTTGTTCACTTTTTGATTGTATTTGGAAGTAAAAAAAACTTACCCGTAATATTTCAAAACATACTCGTAATAATTTAAGTTGTATTCTTAAGTGTACAATTTTGTTTGTTTGTGGATGTGTGCATTTTTGACAGCTATCTTACTCCACAGGAGCAAGACTGGGTGTGACCGAAACTGGGCTTGTGAGACCAGAGATACATGTCGTACATTTTTGTTACATTTAATCACACAAGTAAGATTTTTCCCATTACAGGCTGAACAAAACCATCACACAAGATCTCTATTATCAATATCTAACTTCTATCTCTAAATAAGTAACCAAATCACGATCTGGGCAAATAGTTAACCTGTTTCTGAATGTAAACAGCAGGTGGAGATCTGAGGAATTTCCACCTCAGTTGAGTATTTTGATCAGTAGGTGGAGCCACCACAGTTCACATTCAGACGTGCATGCATTGTTTTTTTATAACTCATTTAAAATATTGTATCGGCATTACATTTTTAGAGTTACAAATATAAACAAACAGCGAAGAAAACAAAGGTCTTTATTATGTCTCAATTTGGCAATTTTTTAAACAAATCGATGGGTGCCAATAATATTACACTATTTTAATTTGAATGTAAAAGATAAAAAGTAAGGTTAACAGAAGGTAATTTTTATAGCCTGTTTTCTTCCTCTGCAGGATTCGATTTGCTGGACCTGGCAACCCTGCTCCAGCTCAGCAGATGGCAGTACTGTACTGTGACGTCGCTTTGCCTGCAACGCTTAATGACAAGAGAAGAAGAACGTGTCTCTCTCTGGCTAAGCTAGATGGCTAAGTGTTGTTCTGTACGGTGATGTCCTTTAACGATGTCTACAGCCTCTAAAGTCGTTCTGGGAGTTTCAGTGGTCCTCACTATTAGCACGGTTGTGGGAGTTCACGTAAAGCAGGACTGGGACCGGCAGGTAAAATGTTTTAGTTTTTAGTAAATAAACTGAATCTCCGCAGATTACACAGCTGAGACACAACACTGAACTGGACACACAGTGTGACTTTAATTCAGAAGTAACCTGCAGCATTAAGTACTGTAAGGATGGTTGTTTTTGTTAAATGCATTAATACGAGCAATGTTATATCAATACTAGAATTGTATATAAATAAAAAAAATATTTTTATAACATAACATGTTTATTTGAAATCTCTACATGTTTACAGTTTAACAAACCTTTCTTTTTAAAAGTAATCTCAGTAACCTATATAGTACAGATCTTCTGAAGGGACTTTTAGGTTTTATTTGTATGTTTTTAATATAAAAAGTGGCTTGCATCAGTTAGTTCAAGACGATTTTCCATGTGCTCTGCTGCTGTGTGAATGTAAATTAAACTTCGATTATTTTTACATACTGCTTAAAGCTAATTTTTTTCTTGTTTTGATTTTGTGTATTAGAATACAAAGCTTCACAGTAATTTCAAAAGAAAATTTCAGCCTTGTTGATCTTCCCTTGTACTGTGAAATTCTGAAGTCTGTGCTGGGTTTGTATTCACAGCCATGTTGTTTGCCTCGTCGGTGCCCCTGTCACACACAAACCATGAAAAAGCTCTAAAATGTCTAATTTTATTTAAAGACTGTAAGTTTAATTATGGTTTCTAACCCTGCTGATCTCATTTGTCACAGAGGCTGCGGGAGGGAGTACTGCGAGACTTGGAGCGACTGGAGAGGAAGCGCGAGAACCTGCGTTCGCTTGAAGAGCAGATCCAGCTGACTAGAGAACTTGTGGCAGAACGAACACATCGGGAAGCTGAGGTGTCCAGAGAATCCTGAAGATTCCATCTGAATAGGTAAAGAAATGGCTGCACTTTTTGTAAGGTTACAACACGTTCTCATACACATATGTATTTTGATGTAACTGTTAAAGGGAAAAGTCTATTTTACTAGTGTGAACCATGCCTGGTGGGGGAGGTAACCTTGAATTTTACTGGCCCTGATCAACTTTCCTATGTCTCTTGACCAAACTGTATGTTTTAGGCATGGACAGTGGAGATCAGAGAGGCCTAGCCAGCCAGGACGAGGAGGCCATGTGTACGTCTGCTTCAGAAGGCCTGGAGGAGGGGGAGGTGGAGGGTGAGACCCTCTTAATAGTGGAGTCGGAGGACCAGGCTTCGGTGGATCTCTCCCATGACCAGAGCGGTGACTCTCTGAACAGTGACGTAGGCGAGGATGGAGAGAGTAGCTGGAATGAAGACATGTCCTTCTACTGTGACAAGTGTCACAAATGGATCCCGTCGGGTGAGGGGGCCTGCACAGTGCCCTGCACAGTGCCTGTGTATAAAGGGGCAACAGGGCAATGGTTGGGGGTTCTCTAGTTTGATCTTAATTTAGACTTCCGCAGGGGTGAAACCTATAAGGCATGCCCCGTCTCATTTTTTTAATTACTTTCTAGATTAAAATTAGAAAATGACAAGCTCCATATAAACATGGTACTACGAAAAGAAATTCAGAGGTGTTGTAGAGTGATGTAGGGAACAGAATTAATTATTATGAATCCTTACTCTGTTGCACTAATAGAAATAATTTGGTGAAAAATACTTATCCCTGATGTAGTTCATTAACTGATTGTTAAGAACTCTAGGCAACTAAATAGACTATATTTTATCACTATATATAGGCCTACCAGAATATTTTGGTTACCTACCAAATGGTGGGAATAACCAGCCTTGGATTGGAGCGTTTGCTCAGCGTTGATCCCTGACACTGTTTATAGAGGTTAACTGGTCCATTGTAGTGCATTGATTGCTGTGTACCACTTACTGGAGTCATCATTCATCAGTGGCTAGTTGGGGGGCACTCAATGTATAAGAAGTCCATTCTCAGTACACCTTCAATACAGCTGCCCAGAACTTCCCACAAACATAGCCGTTTGTAAGATGCTACCACCACCATGCTTCATCTGGTACCTATTATCAGCCCCATGATGATGGTTTTACATTCTGCTACAACTAGCTGGTGTGCTCACTTATTTATACAAGGAGAAAATATTGATAACCTTGAGTATCATGAGGTTTGAGGTGTATGTGAGGTGCACTGTGAGATTGTAAGTCATGCTAACCCACACTAAGTAATGTAATATGGATCTTGTTGGTTTACTATTATTAGAAAAGGGTGCAGGCTGTGGTGCACTATGAGATTGTATCAGTCATGTCCTGTCTCAATAAAGTCTGCCTCTGAAGGGAAATTGTATCTCGTCTCAGCTCCATTTTTTGTTTTTGCTTTCTTTTCATTCCTATCTCTTGGTTGTTCAGTCCAGCTCCGAGGAGAGCAGCCCAGCTACCTGAAAGGAGACAACTTCTTCAAGTTCATCTGCACGGACTGCTCTGATGATGGCAAGGAGAGCTTTGAGAGGATGCGACTCACGTGGCAGCAGGTACGTGTTTGGGTGCCTGCAAGTTTGCAAAGTTGCACCAATGCAGTAAAACTTAAAGTAACCCAGCGTTGACATGGGCAGTGATTTGTTGCCTCTGGTCACTCATGGCGCATGGGTATTTCTGACTTTGGCTTTCCATGGTTTCACTAATGCCAAATATACTACACTGAATGAAAATTAAGAATTGGTGCATGAAAAGGCATCACAAGTGTATTTTTATAGCTTATTTAGCATTCCTAAGTACTAGCAGTGAGGTTGTAATTCACTGATCCATCACTCTGTCCAGAAAACAGTTTCAGAAAAACTTCTCTAAGCCTCATTTTTTCCTCATATATATGTAATGATGCATTGTAAAGTACTGGGAAGTTTGAAAAAGTGATGAGTTTCTCCATCACTGTAGTAGGACCTAAAATCGAGGACCCAAAAAGAACCATTTTGGAGTAGCAGAGCTAAAGCCTGTACCACTCTGCATGATTTTCATTGATAATTGTCACATTGCTTCACTCTTAATATGCATAAAGTTAATCTTCATTCAACTTTGTCACGTCACTGACTCTGCCACTCATGTCGCTGGTATTCGCCAACTCTTTAAACTATCTGACTGCTTTGTCACACAGGGCGACAGTGGAAAAGTTTGGTTAACATTTGGTTAATCTGTCCACCATTGATTAATCAGCTAATGCAAAAAAGGCAGATACCACAGTGGTTCAATTATTAGTTTAGAATATCCCATTAAATTCCTGTTATACGAATGTGAAATCAGTCATGTCATGTCACGTCACACGCTGTCATCGCTTTGCGATGGTAGGCTGCATAGACGAGTCACTTCTCTCCAATGCCATCTGTCTCTGGTTGCTTGTAGCAGGCTAGCACCTGCAATGCTAGCTGCATTGATCTGCATGTTATATTCCTTTGCAGCCTTCTCAGTGCGACTTTTGAGCTCACTTGGGGTTCTCATCTCAAACTGAAGTTTGATATTTTGATCCTTTTTTTGCATACAGATTAATTAAGGATCCAAAGTAGCTCTAGAACTGGCGATGTATTGACGAAATTCCACAAAAACACTTAACAAGATTTTATCCTAGAAACAAACAAAGCATACCATGGAAACATTAAAGGGTCTCATTTTTTAAAATATACAGGTTGAATTAAAATATATTTTTAGATATTTGTGAGAGGAGCTTAAATATGCAGAGACACATTTGTCAGAGTGAGTCAGAGAGCTGCACATTTTTTCCCTGTCAAATGACACAATCTGTCATTCATATGATGATTGGTGGAATAGCAGCAGTAGAATGTGAATGTGAAGACCTCTTACCTCACAACTTCCTCATAAATATTCAATCTAGGAACCACTGAATGAGTGAAACACGTGTCAGCTCACAATCATTAACCTTTAGAAATAAAACCACATACAATTTCTAAAACCTGTAATGAGCAGTGTGTAGCCAACACCTCTGTTGATTCAGTTCAGAGCTCAAAAGTCTTGACTAGAAATGTTTAGAGTGTTTTTCACAATATCAACAGCACATCTGAAAACAGGTTTTTGGAAAGTAAGTTTAGAGCAGATTTAATCAAAATGTAGACTAATGACACTCAGTGTTGGACACTGTTGTTGCTGAGTTTGTGCTGAACTAAAGCCTGTGTAACCATTTTAGATGTGTGTAATTTGTGAAAAAGTCAAGTTATATCAGAGTATATCAAAGTGTCTGAAAAACTGAAAAAAAAGACTGAAGCTGTCGGCTATGCTTGCGGGTCAAGTTCTTATATGCCATTGAATTTCATGTTTGCATATGTGTGCAGGTGGTGATGCTGGCGATGTATAACCTGTCTTTGGAGGGAACAGGCAGGCAGGGCTACTTCCGGTGGAAGGAGGACATCTGTGCTTTCATCAGTCGACACTGGACGTTCCTACTGGGCACCAGGTGAGTGTGTGGTTCCCCCTCAGACAGGTCACTATTGTGACTGAAAAATAACGACGTCAGTATTGTAAACTGACACACTTTTTTTTCTACACTGATTCTATTGACATTTTCCTCAACACTACTTGCTGTGTGCATGATGTCAGTCAATTTTTGCACAACCAGAGATAAAAATGACTGATATTTATAACTGATCATACTTCCCTCCAGCTTGACTAAACAGCCCCAAAGCATAATGCTGCCTCCACCATGTTTCATTGTTGGTCTGGTGTTCTTTTGTTGATGCACAATGTTGGCTTTGCACCAAACATCTTTTGGAATTATTTCCTGAAAGTTCAGCCTTAGTCTCATCAGACCATAACGTGTTTTCCCACATGATTTTGGCATACTTGATCTAGGTTTTGTAAAAACACAGTCTGGCTTGGCTGTTTTATTTTGTAAGAAAATGCTTCATACTTGCCGTCCTAGCCCACAGCCCAGACATATGAAGAATATATGAGATTGTTGTCACATTACTACACAACCGGTACTTGCCAGAAGTTCCTGCAGCTCCTTTAATGTTGCTGTAGACCTTTAAGCCTCCTGAACCAGCTTTTTTTTTTCATCAGTTTTGGAGGGAAGTCCAGTTCTTGGTGATTTTGTTGCTTTAAGTGTTTTTGGCTTTTTATTATGCACTGAAAACCTTGCACCTTGCATTTCGGTATACTGGTTATAATGACAATAAAGAATCTGAATCTTTGTCTCCTTCTCCTGACTGATGACTTTCAAGACTGAGATCTTTTTTACTTTATGAGCTCTTTGTGAACCGGGGCTTTTGCTGCACAATGCAACTAAGAAAATAGGAAAATCTTATTAGAGCAGCTGAACTTTATTTGTCTTCACTTTAAATGCTGGAAGCTGTGTGCTGACTACTGTTGAACATGAGTTGATGATTAACATGGCTAATCCACACCTTAGTCCACCACACCGTACTATGTGAATAAGAGTCCTTGGGCAAGACTCCAAACACCACAGTCAACTACAAACATGACCCGACTGACTCTAGATAAGAGAGCCTGCTTGTCAATTAACTATTTCTTTAAGGATACATTTATATGGGCAGTTAGTCAATCACATGTTGGTTTCTGCGCTCTGATTGTCCAATTTTCAGGAAGAAAACATCCACGTGGTGGAGCACAGTGGCCGGATGTCTATCTGTGGGCAGCCCCACTTTTTTTCGCTCTGGGGCACAGGAGTTTGGGGAACCCGGCTGGTGGAAGCTGGTTCAGAACCGGCCGCCGACCCTGAGACCAGATGGGGAGAAGACCTCTGCGGCCTCCCTCAAGGCCAAAGGTATACATTTGAAATGTACACTGGAGTTGTTGAGCTGTAAAGCAGAAGAAAGCTTAATGTGGTTAATGCTTTCTGGATATCTACTGTACATTGATGTTGCTGAAATCCAGTGTTAGCTTAGGGGGTCTAGTGTACATAATTACAATTAGAAATAACCCTTAATGAGCATCCTTCCATGTCCCAACCTTTAAGTTGTTTGGTATCCCTTTTTGTCAAGTGTTTTTTTTTGTTTTTTTGTACGACACATAGCAGCTCAAAGCATTTTTCAGTCTTTTCATCTGTACTGGGCTTTACAGTAAATCTGATGATGCTCATGTAGTTACAAATCTGTTCAAATAGGACTGATGTCTAATTCATACAGTATGATGTAATATCCACTCACTGAACATTTCATTAAGATACAAATTCCTTGTATCTGCACTCATTGCCCATTTTAGGTCCACTGAACATATGGATTCACTTTGTACAGACTGTAGTCCATCTGTTTCTCAGTATACTTTGTTACCCCCTTTTCAGCCTGTACGTCAATCAGGATCTAAGCTGCGCACCTGGGCAATTGCTCACTGCTGACATGGTCTCCGCTGCGCACAAACAATCCAACCTGAATTTAAAATGATATAAACACATAATTAATTCTGTACTATTTTGAATGTGAGTCCATGAGTGACCGGTAATTGACTGCTCCAGCCAATGATGCGATTCACATACTTATTTACGCAGCTAATCAACATCACTGACAGGGTATGACAGCGTCCTTATGGGCCGCCACACGTGTGTGTTAGCTAGCAAAGCAGTGTTGCCAGGTTTGCGGTTGTCATGCCAAATTGGACATGATTGAAAATCCAGTCTCGGGTAAAAATTCACATGTGGCAGGGTGCAGTGTTTTGGGCTACTTTTAAAAACAACAAGAAAGTGGGTGTTGGAAGATTGAATGCAACAATAAGAGTGAGGAGAACATAACATAAGGAAGGGCAGCATGAAAAGGAGACAGACAGACAGACACAGACAAGGTGAAGAGAAAGCAGTCGCTAGCTAATGTGCCAAGTAAGTGGGGGAAATATGGGTATTGCAAGGACTGGGAAAAATAAAAAGGTTTGTTATAATGGATTAAGTGTTCCTAATGACGAGAAAAAGGCATATTGAAAATACTGCAAATGTGAAATGAAAAAGTCAGATGTTTTTTTTTGCTAATTGTTACTATTAAATGTTCTGGACTGGGATATAAAACTGTTATAAAAGAACTAATAAACACTAATGTTACCATATTATTAATGACTGATAATAAATCCCTTATCAAAATACTCAAAGTACTCTCATAGATGTTTTGCCATTTGCTTCAAACGTGTGACAGACATATTTTGGGCTAGTTCAAGCTTCTGAAGGGTGGATTTTAGACTAACTTTTGGCTGGATATTATTGCTGGACCTGGCAACCCTGGCTGTAGTCGTTGTGGAGTGAAGACATGCTAATGCTGAGAAGCCAAATAAGCTGGAGCACCTACATTCAGCACAAAATTCATTTAAAAAATTAGTCGTGTATTTAAAAAAAAAAAAAAAAAAAAAAAAGTGAAATTTAAGTTCTCAATCACATTTGTGCTCATCTAGAGTCAGTTATGGTGGCAGCCATGGCCTAGTAGTAAGGATGTGGTCTAGTGACCAGAAAGTCACTGGTTTGATCCTCAGACAGGACATGACTGAAGTGCCCTTGAGCAAAGCACCTAATGTTAAATGTGGAGGTCAAATTCTGTTGTGTGAAAATCACATTGGCAAATTGGTTCATCTTAATCTTATTTACAATTTTCATTTATTGATATTGAATACTGTCACTAGTTTATAAGTAGTGAAAATGCAAATAATCGTGTCAGTATATACTGTAATTTGTAGACAGAGAGTTACAGGACTCTCTCCCAGACCACAGTAGGACAGTCTCACCCAGGGCACAGCAGGAGCTTCACACACTGGCTCATACTCATAATACATGTCAGAGCTTTATAATAAAAATATTAAGTGTGTTGGAAAGTTGGAGTTTATAATTGGCTTGGTTTGGTTTGGCAGTTCGTTTTGCCATAGTTAAAATGAAAGTCATGGCCGAAAGTGTTGGCACCCCTGAATTTTTTCCAGAAAATAATTGCAATTGCACGTTTTGTTACACACAAAGGAAATAAACATGTGTATATTGGAACAACACAAAAAAAATGAAAAAAAGGCAAATTTCACACAAAACTCTAAAAATGGGCCAGACAAAATTATTGGCACCTTTTCAAAATTGAGGGTAAATAACTTTGTTTCAAGCATATGATGCTCATTCAAACTCACCTGTGATAAGTAACAGGTGTGGGCAATTTAAAAATCACACCTGAAACCAGATAAAAAGGAGAGAAGTTGACTCAGTCTTTGCATTGTGTGTCTGTGTGTGCCACACTAAGCATGGAGAACAGAAAGAGGAGAAGAGAACTGCAGGACTTGAGAACCAAAATTGTGGAAAAATATCAACAATCTCAAGGTTACAAGTCCATCTCCAGAGATCTTGATTTTCCTTTGTCCACGGTGCGCAACATAATCAAGAAGTTTACAACCCATGGCACTGTACCTAATCACCCTGGACATGAACAGAGGAGAAAAATTGATAAAAGGTTGCAACGCAGGATAGTCCAGACGGTGGATAAGCAGCCCCAATCAAGTTCCAAAAAAATTCAAGCTGTCCTGCAGGCACAGGGTGCATCAGTGTCAGCTCGAACTATCCGTCGACATTTGAATGAAATGAAAAGCTATGGCAGGAGACCAAGGAGGACCCCACTGCTGACACAGAGACATAAAAAGCTAGACTGCAGTTTGCCAAAATGTATGTAAGTAAGCCAAAATCCTTCTGGGAAAACATCTTGTGGACAGATGAGACCAAGATAGAGCTTTTTGGTAAAGCACATCATTCTACTGTTTACCGAAAATGGAATGAGGCCTTCAAAGAAAAGAACACAGTACCTACAGTCAAATATGGTGGAGGTTCAGATGTTTTGGGGTTGTTTTGCTGCCTCTTGAACTGGGTGCCTTGACTGTGTGCAAGGCATAATGAAATCTGAAAATTACCAATGTAGGGCCCGGTGTCAGAAAGCTGGGTTTGTGTCCTAGGTCATGGGTCTTCCAGCAGGACAATGACCCCAAACATACTTCAAAAAGCACCCAGAAATGGATGGAAACAAAGCGCTGGAGAGTTCTAAAGTGGCCAGCAATGAGTCTGGATCTAAATCCCATTGAACACCTGTGGAGAGATCTTAAAATTGCTGGTGGGAGAAGGCACCCTTCAAATATGAGAGACTTGAAGCAGTTTGCAAAAGAAGAGTGGTCCAAAATTCCAGTTGAGAGGTGTAAGAAGCTTGTTGATGGTTATAGGAAGCGATTAATTTCAGTTATTTTTTCCAAAGTGTGTGCAACCAAATATTAAGTTGAGGTTGCCAATAATTTTGTCTGGCCCATTTTTTGAGTTTTGTGTGAATTTGTCAAATTTGCCTTTTTTCCCCCTGTTTTTTGTGTTGTTCCAATACACACAAAGGTTGGTAATAACAAGCACCAAAGCATTGTGGTCAGGCCAGCATCGCATCCATCCAAGTTACATGGTTTATTAAAAGAATCTAATTACAGCATTTCCATTAACATTTCTGTTATTGGACAGAAAAAAAATCTTGTTCATGACCTGTGTAGTATGTTAATGCTATTGGATGTATAAATACAGTGATGGCCGAAAGTGTTGGCACCCCTGAATTTTTTCCAGAAAATGAAGTATTTCTCCCAGAAAATTATTGCAATTACACATGTTTTGTTATACACATGTTTATTTCCTCTATTAGACACGCATACCTTGTTGGTTCACCTTGTAAATGTAAAGGGAGACAGCCGCTCAGCACAGTTTTGTGGTTTTGATGTATGCTGATTGGTCAGTATTTTCACTCCAGCAGTGACAATGAGGTGTTTAAAAACATCTGCACACACTAACACGCCACCAACACCACATTAGTGTCACTGCAGTGCTGAGAATCATAAAAATAATACCTTCTCTGTGGTGGTTATGTGGGGGTCCTGACCATTGGAAAAACAGGGTGAAAGGAAGCTAATAAAGTAAACAGAGAAACAGAAGAACTACAGTCTGTAAGTGTAGAACTACAAAGCGCACCTGTATGATGAGTGGAGCTAAATTGGACAGTGAGTGTAGAAGGTATGTGGACATGTTGAAGTAGCTAATGAATGTACATAAAATTCATGCCAAGTAAACATGCCAACCTGGCTTATTATTAATTGTTCATGCTAGTAATGGGCTCAGAGTTGAGGGTGATGCTTTATGTGCTTATAGCTGCACTCTGTATCTTCTATCAAATGATCTGTTCCATCTTCAGCTGTGTCCAAGCCGTGCCTGGATCCCACCATCACGGTGGAGGGTCTACGGAAGCGTGGAGGGCGTAACCCAGTGGAGAGTGCCATTCAGCTGAAGGAAATGCGCTCGCGCACACAGGAGGCCAAGGACATCCGGCGAGCACAGAAGGAGGCCGCCGGCTTTCTGGACCGCAGTGCCTCTTCCACACCCATCAAGCTGGGCAGTCGGGGCCGCCGGCCTGACCTGCTGCTGGAGAAGGGCGAGGTCATTGACTTTTCCTCACTGAGCTCATCAGACAGGACGCCCCTGACGTCACCCTCACCGTCTCCCTCTCCTGATTTCTCTGCCCCGGGAACGCCTGCCTCTCACTCAGCCACGCCAAGCCTGCTGTCAGAGGCGGACCTCATTCCTGATGTCATGCCCCCTCAGGCACTCTTCCATGGTGAGACCCTAGAAACCCTAATAAACTTAAAAAGCAATCAGTGATTTTCTCCAGCCATACTTTATGAAAGAGCTGCTATACTGACACCTAGTGGCCTGGATGCGTCAGTGATTCTGTACTAAACCTATTTTAAATATGGCTGCCTCCATGTTAGTGACCCTTTCTATAGGGCTGATTCGGGAACTACAAAGGAGTTAAATTCTTCATCTCATTGGAGTTATATTTATAGAAAAAAATGAATTATTTCTTTTTGGTGGTCAAAATGACTGCAGTGAGGAGGCCACACAATGCAGCAGCACTCCCCCAAGTGGACAAAAAATGTCACAATTGCTTTTGTTGTGAATAGTTGTGTATATAGCTTATATAGATCATAAGAGACATAAGTGAGTAAATTTATGTATTTGCAAAGTGTAGTAAAAGCTTCTGACCTTCCTCTGTTACGATTATGTGCTCCAGATGATGAGGAGCTGGACGGTGAGGGTGTGATAGACCCAGGTATCGAGTATGTCCCTCCTCCCAACATGCCCCTTGCAGCAGGAGCACTGTTTGTGCGGAAGAAGCAGCAGAGGCCCACCGAGCTCATCAAACAGGAACCAGAGAGCGACGATGAGGAGCGGGGTCGTAACGCTGAGGAAGAAGGCCAGGACGAAGGTCTGCGTACCCGTGCAACTGCCGGCAGTGAGCGGAGGAAGGAGAAGGGTAAGGAAAAATGTGAAAATGCCACTGATATGCTAGATTTGATGAGAAACAATACAAATGTAGCCTGTATAGGTCATGACTATGAGGCTATAGCCCTGTTTTTTTTGTTTCTTAATTAGCTAGTGGCCAGTAACAGAGTTATGTGATGTGTGTGTGTGTAACCCAATTTTCTCCCCAATTTTGGATGGCCAATTAACCCACACATTTACTGGGACACTAGGGTGGTAAGGACAAGCACATGCCTCCTCCGATGCATGTGAAGTCAGCCACCACCTCTTTTTGAATTGTATCATCACTAGACAGCCACCTGGAATCTACAGCTCTGATACATCAGCTAACAGTCTACTGAGACAGCCAGCATTACTGTAGGACTGATGGGTAGAGAGAACACGGCCAGTTTTGCTCTCTCAAGCTACTGATGCTGAAGGAAAATGACCCAAGATTTGACCTTGCAATCCTCTGATCACACTGCCGTTTCTCTACCTTAGTACACTGAGTGACTCGGAGGTTTTTAAAAGTGCATTCTCCATTTTGTTGATTTGTTTTGCCAGGACTAGACAAGGCAGAGACTGGGCCCCGTTATGCCCTCCTCGGCCTGTATGAGGAACGCATGCTCCTGCGGAGGCTAGAGTCCTGCCCGCAGGCTCTGGCGGTCACCCCTCAGGCCAAAAGACTGCGGCGCAAGCTGCTGGTACGTCAGGCTAAACGTGAGCGAGGGCTCCCCCTGCTGGATGTTGACCAGGCAGTAAGTGCTGCCCTAAGCTTGGTTGGAGGCGTGTATGGAGCCCAGGCTGGTGTGGCTGCCCTTGAGCCTGGAAAGTACAGAACCACTAGCCAGGACCTGCGTATCCTCGACCGCTTTCAGGTAACCGCACATGAGGTTTGCTACTTTTTGTGTTGTCAACAATGCTAATTAATCTCAAAAAGACTTCCATATGGGGTGTCTGACATGGTATGACATGGGGGTAACATAACGGGGGAGGCTATGGTCACTGACCCCGTCAAAAGTTATGCATGTGCGTACTTGCCCAAGTACATCCAGAGCCGGCCATATTAGTTTTGAGTCAGAAACAATGCCAGCGTGAGGTTTGACTGGTTTTAGATTTTTAAAAATGTTTTAGATTAGAAATTTATTTCCACTTGTCTGCCAGTTACGAAGCCTTCTCTTTATGCAGCCATATTTCACAAATGTGAACCCTCTCAGAGGGTGTGGCCACTCTCACTTTTGAAAAATCATGTGTCTAAATAAAATCCCTGGTGCACTACGAATACTTTTAAAATGAGAACCTGCTAATTCTGAACTGCACAGCATCATATTCTTTTGCATTGAACCGCATTGTGTTGAATTAAATCATGTATAATTATACTGCATCTGAAAGGGGCGAACTATTGCTTTGCATCATTGATATGCGTCTTAAACATGTCAGATCATCGAGATGCAAATCACATCTGCCTCAGTGGTGATGTTCCTGCCCCTAAAATTCAACATTATATGGAAAATACTATTATATGGTATATTATATATACCAGTGGGCAAGAATAAGGTCAAATTAGGTGCTTTTGCCCATTTTTAAAATGTCATGAGTTTTTGTTTTTCCTCTGTAGGTCACAGCTTCCAGTAGGAAGGGATTCTTCCAGTCCAATATCTCCTTCTGGCATAGACTTATGGGTGCTGACGTCTGCATAGACCAAGGAATCAAGAGCCCTTACACGTCCAGAACTCTCAAACCTTATATAAGGTGCATACATGGAGAGCACGTTTACCCCCTGTTCTCTTACATGATGTTACATTATAGGCCTTTCCAAATTTCCCATAATTCTCCTTTCATGGACTTAATATATTTCATTTTGACTTTAGGAAATTACTATTCAAATGGCATCAACATTAAAATAAAAAGCCTTGAAATACACCACTTTACATGTAATTAATGCAAAATATGACCTTTTTATGGATTAAAATCTGAACAAAAACAACTTTTCCGCAATATTGTAATTTACTAAGCACACTACTGAGTATGCCATTATACCATTATATAAATGTCTTCTCTGTATCCATAAGAGAATAAACAGGCTTGTTGACTAGACATTGTCTAAAGTGTGTGTGTGCGCGTGCGTGTGTGTGTGTGTACACTTGTGCAGGAGAGATTACGAAACAAAGCCGCGGAAGATGAACTTGTTGGCTGAGATCCGGGCGTATCCTCACCGGAATGACTCCTCATGGGTCCCAGAGCCTGATGCATCCATAGACTACTGCTATGTGCGGCCCAACCACATCCCCTCAGTCAACTCCATGTGTCATGACATGTTCTGGCCTGGTGAGCCACTCAAAAATTAAGTAGCAAATTCTTTTTTCTGCTGAGTTTTCTGCTTCATCAGGACATGACCCCAACATCATCTACAGCTTCAAAAAGTCATTACACACTAATGGATGGTAGCAGGAAGCCTAAACAAAACTAAACATACCCCAGAAACCTTAAAGGCTCTACTTTGGGGGGGGGGAATATCTATCTATCGATCTATCGATCGATTGAAATACATTTTTAGATTTTTGTGAGAGGAGCTTAAATAAGCAGAGACAAGTTTGTCAGATCAAGTCAGACAGCTACAAATTTTTTCCTGCCAAATGATGTGATTTGTCATTCACATGATAATTAACATTGTAATTCTGGACATACCATTGGTGGACAAGATCTCTCACCTCTAATTTTACACGTATCATAAATGTTCAATTTAGGAACCACTGAATAAGTCAAACACATGTCAACTCATGTTTGAATATGAATTTACTCAATTGCAGAATCAAGTTTTCTAATTACATGAGGTTCTGGATTTCTGATTTTCATGAGATACAATCAAAACAAAAAAGGCTTGAAATGTCACTTTACATTTAATGAATCTAAAATATGACCGTATATTTTTTAATTAAATTACAAACAATGAACTTTTTCACTTTCTTGTAATATTTGTTGTGGTACTGTACATTTTTACAAGACAATAGTTATAAGGAAATAGCTTGATGTGATTGGCTTGCAGAAACTTTAGCGTTCATATAGCTTATTGTATGTGGTAGCAGAGAAATATTTGCTTTATATAAAAATTTTATGTTCTTGTAATGCAGTTTTTATGATTTATAATGCAAACAATGACTTATTTTTCATTTATCAGCGGATTTTTCCATGATCAAGTGGATCAGTGTGGAGCCCACATTTTGCTTCTTAGAATTGGAGCCAACACTAATAACATTGTTAGAAACTCAATAGTCACCTAAATAGACCAGTTGATTTTGTCAACAATATCAACAAAACCTCTCAAACCACTCGGACAACATCCAGATGTTAATGAAGATTTGACTGGCTAGTGAAAGTGGTTTAGGACACAGTATGACTTTGTGAGCTTTAAAAATGCATAAACCTTTACAGCCACTTCAGACAGCAACAGGGCTCGTTGAAGACTTCACTGAATCACTAAAAACTGATTCTAGATCAACACTTTTTACTTTCATCTTTATTTTTAAAGCTCAAACACCAGATGTTCTAAACCAGATATACTAGTCCTTGAGATTAATTAAGATACTGTTGCTAGTAGTCCTGGTGATATGTTAGTCAAATGTTAAAAGAAGCTAAATTTGGACTCCAAACATATCTTGGCTAATTTATATATCTGAGGAAGTGGGGAGTTGTATTTCTGCTTTCAAACTTTTTGGAAGGCCATTTTATTGGCCATTTGTTTTAATGCACTGAATCCATAATGCTTGCAGAATGAGAGGAAGTGGTGATGAAGTGTTAGTGACAATAAAGACAGCGATGTGTCTCTGTGTGGTGTGTGTTTAGGTGTGGACCTGTCAGAGTGTCTGCAGTACCCAGACTTCAGTGTGGTGGTGCTCTATAAGAAAGTGGTGATCGGCTTTGGTTTCATGGTGCCGGATGTGAAATACAATGAGGCTTATATTTCCTTTCTGCTGGTTCATCCAGAATGGAGGAGGGCCGGTATTGCTACCTTCATGATCTACCATCTGATCCAGGTGAGCCACTCGGAAGATAACATAACACAGATGTTAGCAAATCAGTAAAAATGTAACAACAGTATAAAAACATTGTAATGACACAATATTAACACAAAGTATTTTTGCTTAACATTTTGATTATTCTACATACTGTTTGAATCCTTTAGAAATTTATATATTTCTGCATCATTACTTCATCAGATTGCCATTAAGTCCTAAAAGTAGATACTCAAATCCAATCAACGAGACAAAAATAATAACCTTGGTCTTTTATTTATTGAGGAATATGATCCAGTATTACACGTCTTTGACAAAAGAATATGAATCTTTAGAATTAACAGATCATGTGAAAGAGAAATTTGTGTTGTCAGATAATGCGATGACGATCAGGTGTGAGTGGGTGTCCTGTTTTATTTAAAGAACAGGAATCTAACAAAGTCTCATCTTATCTGAGTGGCAAAAGTATGGTTTTACACTTTCAATGTGTGTGATGATGACGTTTTAGGCCAAATGTATGCATATAATTTTAAAGTGTTCCTAAACTTTCAACCAGCACTGTAAGTGAGGTATTGACAGAATTATTAGAATCAGTTTTGTGAGATTTGTATTTATAATAACTGATCAAATAAGATTACAGCATTTTCACTGGTAATAACTACAGCTTTTAAAATGTAAAAGTTACACTTTTAAACTTGTATAAAAGGCAATTTTGTACCATTTGTTCTGCATTTCAGTAGCTCTTGCTTCACTCTTCTCTCTCTCTCTTTCTCTGTGTGTGTGTGTGTGTGTGTAGACTTGTATGGGGAAAGATGTGACTCTGCACGTGTCTGCCAGTAATCCAGCCATGTTGCTGTACCAGAAGTTTGGCTTCAAGACTGAAGAGTACATCCTCGATTTCTATGACAAATATTACCCAGTAGACAGCAAAGAGTGTCGACACGCCTTCTTCTTGCGGTTACGGCGCTGAGATGTCCAACAATTCTGCCTGGATGACTGCACTTGGATTGGACCATACTCTTGGCACTGACTGGCTAGAAAATTCCAGAATTTGGGACGGTTCAGAATAAGTCCATTGGAGTAAATGGCATCTGTCCATTTCTGCCAGATACAGTACAGTCTTGAACAACGGACACATGAGCTTTCGAATGAAGCAGTGAGTAGAAGGTTAATGTGTACAATGTAAGCACTTCAATGTCATTGCATAGACACAATGGTTGTAATTCCTATCTGATCTATAGCAGATATTCAGTACACGGAACTAATAGTCACTGCTTCATTTTGGAAAGCCAACAAGTGAAGCTCAGAGAGACTAAATTAGTGATCACATTAACTTGCGGATGATGAATCTGCAGACTAAGTCTGACTTTTTATACTACATTTATGGACATTAACATGGTGAGAAGACATGATAGACATGTTTTTGCATACATTTTGTGTTGCCATTTGAGTGTTCTGTTTGTTGTATTATATATAGAGATATTTGGTTGAATCCACCAGATATTGGTTGTTTATGTACCATGACATCTCCATATTTGTTCTTTTCTCTGCCCCAATCGCCATATTGGACATTAAACTACACCAATCAGCCTGTTTTCAGTGGTCAGGTCCACCACAGGTATGTATTGTTTGGGTGGTGGATCATTCTCCGCACTGATGTGGTGGCGTTTGTGTTTTGTGCTGTTGTGAGTGGATCAAACACAGCAGAGAAGCTGCACACCTCAGTGTTGTCCATCCTAGTCCACCAATGTGGGATTAGAGGATGAACAACAGAAACAGTGTATCCACTAATAAGCTACAGTCTCTGAATTTACGTGGTAGGTGTCTCTAATAGAGTAGACAGCGAGCTAACAGTGTCCATCAGCTCTGCTATGGATGATCCACTCAACACCACCACGTCAATGTCACTGAGAATAATACGCCACCCAAATACTAGCTGCTCTGTGGGGGGTAAGAACAGGGTGAAAGGGAGCTAATAAAGTCTAAAGAGAAACAGATGGACTACAGGCTGCAATTGTAGAACTGTATTGCCAATGGAGCTAAAATGGGCAATGAGTGTAGATACAAGGAGGTGGTTTTAATGTTATGGCTGGTGTAACTGTTTTACTACAGAACTAAATTCATCAGTTAGAAGGCTTTGATCTGAACACTGCAAAACTAAATGTAGCTACTGCCATGTTTAAGAAAAAATAGAAAACCATTTGTTTTAATAAGTTTGATTTAACATGCAAACATTAACATCACAAAATATCTCCCGAGTCCATAAGGTCCATATATGCAAAAACACAGTTTCACTGTTTCTGTGATGTCACTAAGAATTAAAACTTTTACATACACCTGCTCAGCCTAGGAGTGTAGCTCCATCCTTTCATGTACAAGTATTTCAGCAGGATATTCTAAATTTAGGCACAATAAAGGATAGCCAATCAGAACAGAAGTAATTTATATATAACAGATTTAAAGGCACAGTAACAAAAAATGGCTAACAAACATGAATTATGACTATTTTTATTACATAGAAACAAACAGGAGTCAGAATAAATAAAAATGCCAGGTCTGCCTTTTAAGCAGCAGCTTATTTTAGCTAACCCATAATTCAGTATACAGTACATTGTCTACATTTAGAGTCTTGTCTTGTTGTGAAGTCATTCTAACAGGCTCCTTATTTTCCATTTTGTATTTTTTTTGTTTGAGTGTACATGTTAACATAAAATTCACTTAATTGAGGACAAACACAATAGTTATAGTTTTTACATCGGAACAGTGCTCTAAATACAGTTTGAGTGAATTGAAATATAATGATGTCCAGAATAGCCCTTTCCTGGGCTTAGCTAAGATAGTGTAAAACCCTGCCCTGTACCTAGTGAAGGCTGCAGTGGTGTACAAACCCAGTACTAGAGGTCCTGATTCCTGCACAGTTTGGTGATGTGCCAGATCAAACACACCTGATTCTGCTCAGCAGATAATGAGCAGGTTTAACTGTAGTGTCGGGCAATCACCAAACTGCAGGAATCCGGCCCTCCAGGACTGCGTTTGGACATGTCTGCTGTTGGGGACTCACCACGACCCTGATTGGGGTTAAGCAGAAGATAATGGCTTTAAAATAAAATGGCTTTGTTATGTGTCTGCTACAAAGCTTCAGTCTTTCACACTGACCATGTTTATGTGCAAAGGCTCAATTTAAGCTTTGAATGCATTCAACTACTTTAAGTTCACTACTGACACAGATGCATATATGCATATACACACACCTTGTTTAGTCCCTGTATTGAAATGGAATAGGCACCATGCCTAATGGCAGGCGTGAGCTCACAGCAATGCTCCAAAATCTAATAGAAAGTCTTCTCTGGATAGTAAAGACAGTTGCATCAAAAGCTGCATAAATGTTCTAATATACTTGATTTCAGAAGAAACAATGAATGTCCCAGTACTTTTGGGTGGAATCTTCAAATCTTGTCCTGAAGGGCCGGTGTCCTGCACTAAGTTGAGTTTGTATGTCTGAGCAGGGAAACTGCCAAAGTGAGCTGGATACTGGCCCTCCAGGACAAGCTTTGCAGATCGCTGGTGTAGGGAGTACATGGGCACTGCTTAAGATGCCTGTGGAATGGAATGCAGCCTTAGTCAAATTAAGCTTAGCCTGATTAAAACAATCCACGCTGATATTAGCCTCAGTATGTAAGACAGACCTGAAACCGTGTTGGCTCGTTCACTGAGTTTGTGGCTTTTTTGGGTCGTCACATGTGATGGCAGCTTTTTGGCATCAAAGTAAAAAAAAGCCGGAGATGCATTTGTATTGGTGATGGTCCTGATTTAGAGCTTACAGTATTACAGCTAATAAGCATGTCAGTAGTGTCTTCAATCCAGTCAGTTTTAAAGCAACAGCTCAGTCAAAGTCATACTTACAGTGTACCACTTAACCTCACATGTAGTCAATCAGCCAAGGCATGTTTGGAGTCCAAATTTAACATTTAGCATTGCTAACAAACACAAGAACTCAATAGTCACCTAAATTAGCCCAGTTGTTTCTGTTAAAATACACCATAAAAGCTTAAGTTAAAATCCCATCAAGATCTTAAACAATTCTTTTTTGGAAAATAGTGTATTAGAAAACTGACTCAAGAGCAGGAAGTGGTGACTGAGATCTGCTGCTTTCTGAAGGTCATAATATGTCCTAAAACACTCATCTGCAAGATTAAGCTGTGGATGCAGCTTGAAAGAAGATTAGGTGATGTATTTTTACTGAAACAGTTTGGGCAATTTAGGTGACTATTGATTTAAAGTGTCACAGTTCCAGTTCAATCGATATATGTCTTAGCCGATCACTGTACATCTGAAATAAGTGAAAAATATGTAAATATGACATCTGGGAGAAACATGCTTTTATATCAGAAGTGAGCTGTGTCAATGTGGGCTATGAGAACATGTCGAGTCCAGAGGCGGTCCGGGTGTTGGGGAGAGGTTGAAATAAGCCCTGCTCTCTTTGAGAAGTCATCAGAGAGATCATTGCGATGCAGCCTGTGGATTTGGCTACGTCATACGGTGTCTGACCTTGAGCGTTCGGCCGCCTCAGACTCGCATTACACCTGTGAACAGATCAGAAGAAAGCTTTTCATACAACAATTCTGACGGGAGAATTTCCATTGGAGAAGCAATAATACTTAACTATACATGCAGTTCTTCACTTTACAAGTGTCATCTATTAACCATTAATCCGCTTATTAACTTATCAGAATCACACTCTATCATAACAACTTAAATCTGTTTACACTCAAATGTACACAAATGTAAATGTTACAAAGTAGCTGGCCAACGCCAGAGCATGTAAGGGGACTGGCAGTCATTTCCCCTCCTTGTGTGCTCCTAGTCTGGGTTTTCTAGCTTCCGTTCACTGCTCGAAACATTTTTTATTCACTCCACTGCTGTTTTTTTATTTCCTGATCAATAGATTTCTTTTATATACTTTGGATCATCTGTTTTGCTTAATAATATGAAATAAACAATACTTTGAGGGATTTTAGGCTTTATTCATATTAAGCAGAATCAGCAGTAGGCTATACGCTCTTTCCATTTAAAAAAAAAATATTTTCCTTTGGAAGGAAACATTTCTGGAATTAAAATAAACAAATGACTAATTAATAGATAAAAGACTGGAAGACTAATAGACTTCTTTAATTCTATGAGCAAAAGTAAAGCACATGTAGCCATTTCTGTGTATTTTAGAGACTGGCTTTAAACCTGCCACTTTATGAGCATGGGGACTCATCACAACCCTGAACAGAATTAGCAGTTAAAATAATGGATAAAGTAAAGTTATCTATCTATCTATCTATCTATCTATCTATCTATCTATCTATCTATCTATCTATCTATCTACAGTAGTGTCATTCTCTTGCGCACAGGGGTTTCTTTTGATGTTATGTTCGGTAGATGGCAGGATGCTGTAGGATGTAGTAAGTCTTTGCAATTTTACATCGCAAACAAAAAAAAAAAAAACATTCTTCTGAAATTGTGTTTAGTAAATTATTGAACCTCTACCCATCCCAGCATATTACACTACTCACAAAAAGTTTGGGATATCTGGGTTTTAAAAAATCAGTCCGGTTTTGAGCTGCGATGTTCCCACAAAAAAAAAAAAAAAAAAAACTTAACAGAAGTGCTGATTATTACACTTTTTTCAGTTCACAGTGTTTACTCTTCCTTTCATATTCGTATGAACCCTGGCTCCTCCAGTTGTTTAGTAGTACAACTTACTTTTCCAGCCCTTTGTTGTCACTGTCCAAACCTTTTTGAGATACACTGCTGCAATCAAGTTCTAAATGAGTTAATATTTTTCATAAAATGGTAAAATGTCTTAATTTCAAAGCCTGATATATGTTTTATGCTCTAATGTGAATACAATATGGGTCTGTGAGATTTGCATTGGATTGTGTTTTTATTTATATTTCACACAGCGACTTAACTTGTTTGGAAATATATTGTCTTGTGACATGTCTTATTTAAGTGACTTCTGAGTTCTTGTGTTGGTCATGTATGTCAGTAATATCACCTATTTTGAGGCTATAATTTGGTGAATAATTCTTGTGCATTGTCCAAATACATATTTCAGACAACATTTGAGATGGTGGGGGGGGAACGTTTTCTCACCCAAGCAGGATCTCAGCACTTTGCAGACCTTCATTCCCAAGAGCTGCGGCCTCATGCAGGGCTGTGTTATTCAACCTATAACACATGTTTATCCTCAGCTAAACTTTTTTGCTGGTAAAATCACTGTACATATTTCATTATCTCCTTCAATAAATGCCAAAAAACATAATTCCAGTAAAGATAGCAAAAACTTGTTTTTAAAAAGTATGATGTCAGCTAGTATGAAGAGCAAACTTGGGTTCCAGATCAGGGATCTGGTTCCCTGGGTGGCCAAGGTGGAATATAAAGTTACTGTGGTGAAGCCTTTGCGTAGTGATGTTTGATCAATAAGCTGATAAGGTTTCAGTTCATGTTTGCAAGGAAGCTCAAGTAATAGCCTGTCAGCATAAAGCTTAAGTTAGCTTCTTATTTCCCATTCCACCTTAGATGGTGCAGCATTCACAATCAGGCAAGTACCAGGAAATGCCTAACCCTACCAGATGACCAACTGCAGCATCATTTAAGGTGGAACAGGAAATTCCTTGATTGATCTTTATCTTACTACCTTCTATGAAGTTAGCTGTTTCTACACTAGATAACCATTTCAAAACCAATCATGTGGACAATCACCAGCTTTAAGGTGTTGCCAGTGGGGTGGCCATTCAAAATTAATTGGCTCTGATCCTGTTCTAGATGCTCCCCTCAATGCTTCCAGCCATCACATGGATTTGATAAATGCGACATTCATCATCAGCACACTTTATGAAAACATTCAGTGGGTACGGAAAGTATTCATATCCCTTGAACTTTTTCACATTTTGTCACCTTACAACCACAAACTTACATTTATTTTATTGAGATTTTAAGTGGTAGACCAACACATAGCAGCACATAATTGTGAAGTGGAATGAAAATGATACATGGTCTTCAAAATTTTAATTTTAAAATAAGTTTTTGGTCAATGACAAAAGTTCACCTCAATACTTTGTAACATAACCTTTGTTGGCAATGACAGAGGTCAAATGTTTCCTGTAAGTCTTCACCACGTTTGCACACACTGTATATGGTATTTTGGCCTATTCCTCCATGCAGATCTCCTCTAGAGCAGTGATGTTTTGGGGCTGTTACTGGGCAACACAGACTTTCAACTCCCTCCACAAATTTTGTAGGCCATTCCAGGACCTTTATGGAGCCAATCCTTCATTGCCCAAGTGGTGTGTATGGGATCATTGTCATGCTGGAAGGCCCAGCCACGTTCCATCTTCAATGCTCTTACTGATGGAAGGAGGTTTTGGCTTAAAATCTTATGATACATTGCCCCATTCATTCTTCCCTGAACACAGATTAGTCCTCCACTTTGCAGAAAAGCAGCCCCAAAGCATGATGTTTCCACCCCCATGTTTCACAGTAAGTGTGGTGTTCTTGGAATGCAACTCAGCATTCTTCTTCCTTTTAACATGGCGAGCGGAGTTGGAACCAAAAAGCTATATTTTGGTCTCATCTGACCACATGACCTTCTCCCATGCCTCTGGTCATTGGTGAACTTGAAACGGGCCTGGACATGTGCTGGCATGAGCAGGGGGACATTGCATGCCCTGCATGATATTAAACCATGATGGCATAGTGTGTTACTAATGGTTTTCTTTGAGACTGCTTCAAGCTGCTTGCCTATTGTCCTGCAGCCCATCCCAGCCTGGTGCAGGTCTACAATTTGCCCCTGTTGTCCTTAGAAAGCTCTTTGGAATGTGATTGATTGAGAGTGTGGACAGGTGTCTTTTGGAGGTGGACGCAACAAGTTCAAACAGGTGCAATTAATATAGGTAATTAGTGCAGAATAGGAGGGCTTCTTAAAGAAGAACTAACAGGTCTGTGAGAGCCAGATTTCTCACTGGTTGGTTATTGACCAAATACTTATTTTCCACCATAATTTACAAATAAATTCTTTAACAATCCTACAATGTGATTTCCTGGAATTTTTTTCTCATTTTGTCTCTCATAGATGAAGTGTACCTATGATGAAAATTACAGACCTCTCTAATCTTTCTAAGTAGGAGAACTCACAATCAGTGGCTGATTAAATACTATTTGGCCCCACTGTATGTACATAATGAAGTGGCCACTGAGTGTATGTTCATAATGAACATTTGTGATGGTGTAATGTTTGAGACTCACGGTCCAGACTGCTGGTCGACGTCCGCATCCTTTTGTACCAAAACGGGAATGATGTCACTGTGTCCGTTTATCACTGCAGCAACCAGAGCTGGACGTCCATCACTGCCCAGGCAAGATGGATTAGCACCCTGGAGACATATTTATTATTAACATTATTATTTATTAATATAACCTTTATTAGATATGTGTTTTGCATTATAGAGCTGTTATTCATTTAAAAAACATGTTATATCCCACACTGTTATAAAATGGCATCTTGGAATGATTCTCTTCAAACAATGATTGTGTTGCTGTTATTAATGTAATATGATTGCTTCACCTCATCCAATAGCTGCTGCACCACTGAGATTTGACCCCGCCCCTCTGGCCCCACCTCCTTCAACAGCAGAGAATTTTTTGGATCCTGTTAAAGACACCAATCAAACTACAAACATGAAATTCCAATACGGCAACACAGTCAGGTATCATCTTTTCCAAGTAAAAGTGCATTTTGGTTTACGGATTCATCTTATGTGGGCCTATAATGACATATAGGTACTTCCCAGAATGTTCACCAACATTTTTTAAATGTTGCAAAGAAATTGGCCTGTAAATAATGTTCTTGGAACACTCTGAAAATAGGTGATGTAATAATAGTTTGCATTACATTTTGCAATATTTTAATGTACTGAGGTGAGGTTTTCATGTTACTGTAATGTAAAAAAGTTAAATAAAAATGTTCTAGAAACATCTAGAAAGTTTGACAGACGGAATGTTCTAAGAACCACATCTGTAATGTTCAGAAAATGTTCTACTAACCAAAAATTGTTAGCTGGGTTGTTACATATATGCAATACAGATTAAATACATCATCATATACAGGTAGTTAAATAATGCATATAGGTCAGGTTTATATAATATATAATTGCATACAAAATATCAACATAGTGTCAAAGTCCAAAGGCAAACAAGTACCAGTGAAATTGTAACTTTACAGAAGAGGACAAACTTTCTCTACTTTCAATGTAAGTTAATGTCAAGAGATTTTATTCAAAGCCATTTTAGAGCATTTCTATTGGTCCAGTAATTTTTTACATTTTAACACAATTTAAAAGACAATTCACATCATGAAGAAAAAATCCCCCAAAAGTTACAGTGGGTCCAGAAAGTATTCATACCCCTTGAACTTTTTCACACTTTGCCAGAAGCCATGTAAGCTTGTAAACAGCACTTCTTATGTATTTCTTCAACAATAGTTTTCTTCTTGCCACTCTTCCATAAAGGCCAGATTTGTGGAGTGCAGACTTATAGTTGCCCTTTGTACAGATTCTCCCACCTGAGCTGTGGATTTCTGCAGCTCCTCCAGAGTGACCATGGGCCTCTTGGCTGCGTCTCTGACCAGTGCTCTCCTTGCTCGATCTGTCAGTTTAGGTGGACGGCCATGTCTTGGTAGGTTTGCAGTTCAATTCAATAGTGTTCTCTAACAAACCACTGAGGCCTTCACAAATCAGGTGTATTTATACTGAG